>PVKS010009027.1:0-34487 GCA_004027875.1 Aplodontia rufa | reverse complement strand
GAACCCTATTTTATCACCAAGCCTTTGCTCAGAAGACCTTTCCCCCTCCAAAGTCTATATGAAATTTTGGAATGTGAATTTGACCTTAACGTAAAATACTGACCTCTTCTTGGATTCTGCTATTGCTATATCTCTGAATTCATTTTCACCACATTTTAGTACACTAACCTTCTTGCTGAATTAACAAGAATTGAATAAAACATATCCAGGTGTGCTTCCAATCCGCTACGCCTTCTTTATTCTAGCTCTTCTTTAAACTTAAGAGCTTTGAAGAGGAACAATGTACTATTTTTCTATTGGTGCCCTAGCAAATAAATGAATATTTTGTGGCTTAAAATAACAGAAATATATTATCTTAAAGTTCTTAAGGTTGGGCCACTCAGATAATCCAAAATAATGTAACTGAATTACATCTGCAGACTCTGTCTTGCCATTTAGAATAAATGTATTCACAGATTCCAAAGATTCGATTGTGGATCGAATCTTTGGGGGATCATTGTCCGGCCCCATGACTGATCATTAACTTATCCTCTATATTCCAAAGAGTATTTCTTCATTAAAAGTTCCTTTTATGGGGGCTGGAGCAGTGTCTTGGCGGTTACGGTGTTTGCCTGGCATGTGCATTTATGCAGGTTCAAACCCCAGCACCACATACACAATGAAGTGTCAGAGCAACAAAAGCCACGTGAAAAACTAAATAAAAATTGATTTTCTCTGTCTCTTTCTCACTGTCCCTCTTTCTTAAAAATAAAAGTTCCTTTTGGTTACAATATGATGGTTCCATTCAAATCAATTTACTTTATTTCTTCATTTTATTAATGCTTTATTGTGTAGGGAACACCACAAAGGATGTTGAGGGGAAAACAAAGCAAAAGAACTGTAGTTATGGCTTAGAACCTCAAGGTGTTCGAACCTTCTTGAACAGATAGGATATAGAAGGAAGAACTCTATGAAAAAGGTCCTGAGTCATACCTAAAATTAAATATGCAATGTAGGGGTTGTACCCATTTGATAACTTGGAATAACTAATTTGAAAAGTACTATGGCTCACGGAGAACAGAAAAATGCTAATAAGGTATATAGAAAAGTCAATATTTTCATTTTCACTTTCAACTTGGTTATGAGAAGTGGTTGCAGAGGAGGAAACAGAATATCTAAAAGGAATAAATAACTTACCTAATGCCACACAGAAAATAAGTTGAAGAGCCTATATTTAAATTCAGTTATGCCTGACTCCAAAGTAAATGTTCTTTTTACATCTGCCTCTAGACACTAAACCATTCACATCAAAATGGATTGTGAGTCCTTATGTTTCTAGTTGGACCTCAAACCATCATTTTAAGAAGCTCTACACAATGTAAGGCAATAGAACCTTATTCATTTTGTTCTTGCATGGGGTGAGGCTGGGTGATAGGTCTAAAAAACTGAGCTCTCATCTCTTTGAAAGAGAAGGACTTTGTTTTATTTAGTGTATGTTGAACAATAGATTCCCAGACAAAACTGACAAGTTTTGTTTCTGGTTATTCATTTGATACCTACCACTTTAAACCTGAAAAGTGATATGTTGACTTCAGCTCGTTAACAACAGCATCTACAATAAATACACGGTATGCCTGACAGATATCCTTTTTCAGTAACTGCTATAAAAACAAGACCTAATAGACTCAAAATTCTTACGGAAAAATTAATCATAGTGGATTATGAGGAATCACTTCGTGATTTCCATGGGCATTCTTCCCAAAGTACCTGGCCACAGTTTAACTTTCTTAGTAATGTAGAGAAATATAAACTTAAACTTAACAGGTACGACAGAACTTAACAAGAAAGCAGGGACAAGAAGGAAAGCAGAGCTCAACCAACCCCCAAACTAAGTGAGACCGAAAGTAGTTGTTGAGAAATTCCAGAGACTTGAGAAATCCAGCTTCTGAGATGATGCGGTAGAAAGTTGAGAACCGGCAATTACCCACCAAAGAGGATGAGAACTCTCCAGAGCCCACACATGTAGACACGCAAAGGTTCTCACCACAAAGAGAGCATCTGACAAAAAAAATGTATTAAGTTGGGGGTGGAGAGGAAGAGGGTGCCTTAAATGAGGGCTTTGATTCTCTCTTAAACTCTTTTTATTTCCATTTTTTCTAAAAACATTTAATTGTTTACTACAACTTGTGGAAAAATGTTTCTCTCTAAAAGGAGGGAAAGAGCCAAAGGTGGAGTCCAAATTAGCTACTGATTCACCCAAGGACCCTGGGTAATTCATTTAAATTCTTAAGGTCTCACATCCCTCAACTGCAAATAAGAGGATTGGATTAGATTAGCTCCTGGGCCCATTTCAAGTATCCTTTTTTTTTTTTTTTAAGTAATGCTCTATAAATAATTGTAGAGAGTTTTAAAAACTACTGTACAAAGTTGTAGGTGAATAGTGATGTGCTTATGAGTTTTTCTGATTCAAGTTCAAAACCAGCCTCACTGACTGGCAGAATCAAATAGGAGTTCCATTTTGATCAAGATTACATCCTAGCAAAACATCCTACGAGGTAGCACCTATTATGTTATTCCTTCTGTCCTCCATAAAATAGTTAAACTTGGAAATTAAGCACATCCTAAATTTAAGACAGTATGATACACTGAGTCCTGGAACAAAATAAGGAAAATAGTGGAAAAACCAGTGAAACAGAAATAAAGTTAATTTAGTTAGTAGAATTGCACAAGTATACAAATATTATAGAGGATGTTCATATCGCAGATGTGTAAAGAATATATGGGAACGTTCTGTGCTTCTTTACAACTTTTTAGTAATTCCAAAATTATTCTAAAATAAAAATGCTATTTTAGCACAATATCATGGCAATTACTACTTTAAGTTGATCTACTCATGTGGCAATTATTTTAGAATAGTTTTTGAAATCTCCATTTTCCAGTCCCTAGTCTTCCTTACTTTATGTTCGCTAATTCTTTTCCACTTTATTCTGTGGTTTCTCTTATATCTCTGTATGTCTCTAGAACAGAAACATGCCTACAGGGGTAAGTGCTCAACAATGTTTCTTAGCCAAATGAAGAAGAGAAGAGCTGAATTTTTCTCTATAATACAAGATAGCATTACACACATACTGGTGTTCAATCTGAATCTGGTATGTGAGTGAACGGAGTTACTATTTATAAAAGACATGGTAGCCCAAATGACTTGATTGGGATTTTGGTATTCTAAATGCTCACTGGTCTGCACTGTGCTGAAAAATATGCAGGGAATTTGATCATTAGTGATGCAGAGAACAAAATCTTATAATCACTTTTTCAGATCTCTTGTACTGTTTCCTCTGTGCATTTCTGAACATATGTACATCTTAAACTACATTATAGTTTAATCTTTCAAATGATCTTCAAAAAATCAAAGCTTCACATGGCCTGCAATGGGCAATGGCCCCAGTAGCCATTTCCAGGCTATTCACTTCCCTTTGATTTTTTTCTGTTTCCTATTCTACACATCATTAATAAGAGAGAAACTAGCAGAGAATTAATAGGCTCTCTACTTCTCACAAGTTCCATGGAAAACTCAAAAGCAAGACACAAGTCTCTCTCATCTTATATGCATTTAATTAACTTCCCTGTTTCCTTTGAGACTGTTTTGGTACTGTTCAAATAAGAAGAGGGAACCATGGTTATGTTTATGGGCAGGTTTAGAGGCCCTATAGCTTATAGTCGAGAGTAGGAATGATAAAGAATTAGATGGGGTACAGCAGGGGCCACCGTAATAAACCTTTTGGATTCTTCTGCCTTTTCCTGCCACGAAGAAATATTTGTCTATGTGGCACAGTACAAGCACATTAGAGCTGCATTACATGAAACCAGGAAAATACAGGGTATACTCTATGTTTTACCTTTTTTTCTATTTCATTAACACAAAAAATGCTAATTGTAACCAACTGACTTGATTAATGACCTAACAATGACTTGAAACTATAAAACCCAGTAGAATAAAAATAAATTTCTAAAATATGGTCCAAAAGAATTGATTTTTAATCTATTTCTCAAAATTGTTCCTTGAAACTTTAAACTGGAATTCTCTTGGACTCTTTGCAACTCAGCTTTTTCCCCTATAAAACCAGAAAAATAAAGTTATTTTGTAGGATGGTTTTGACAATTACAGTAATGGTGCATACAAAAGCCCCAGGTACAAAACAAAAATCACAATAAACGTTTTGTTTTCATCTACCTTACTGTATCATCTCATACTAGATGTGTTTCCATCAAGAGTACTAATCTCAGGGACACTTCTCAGCCTGCATGTTTATAACCCCATTGTATCATAGAGCAGTGGAACACAACCCCAAATGAGAGAAGTGGCAGCAAGCTTAAGTCCTGGATTCCAGTCCCTTACTGGGAAAGTGTGTGGCTAACAGGGTGGGTGGAAATAGGCACACCAAGTCTGGCCTGGAGTCCAGCTACATTTGTAAGCCTACTGAGCAAGGAATGTAGAAACGGTTTCCCTCCCCTGCCTGGCCTCCCTGTCTGCACCACCTCTATGTATTTATCCCCAGACATCCTCAACAACACGAGGGGGATCTGATGGGAGGTGTTAGCTCCATTCAGTTGCACCTGTGCAGAAGCATTAGTTAATGTCTCATTGAAGTGTTCCACATGTTTCCTTTACCTCAAGCTGGCTTAGTGAAGGCATTCTCACACGCTCCCCTAATCCTGGCCCCCATAAATCCTTTACAAGCCCCTCCCTCCATTGTCCTTCCCATCCATCAAGAATTTGGTGAAATCCTCTGGCATGTACAGTACATCTTTTTCCTGAGCCTATTTACAAAGGAGCCCTGTCATTACTGCATTTTCAGCCTTCACCCCGCACACACACACCTTTGTCTTTGTGTGTATGTGTGTAGTGCACACGGTACTGGTAGAAATGGGCAGTGAGAGGAGAGGTAGGTAATTCTACACATGGTGAGAATTCGAGAATGGTATGGGAAAACTTAGAAGAGGTTAAGAATGGGTGGCATCCACTGTGGCAAACATAGATCCCGACAGCTTTTTAAAAATCTTATTGTGTATCTAAAACATAAAATAGGTTGAATTTAATTAGTAGTAATGACTAGGAATAGGGTCTTCAAATAATATTACAATCTTGAAAACCTGTCTCTTTTCTCATATGGACAAAAACTGAATTTTTTAAAATGTGGAATAATTGTCTAAATTTCTAAATTCTCTCCTACCTCCATGGAGAAGATGAGGCATACCTCAATTAGACTACATACTCCTGTAGTTTTTTATTTTTTTTAAGATGGAGAGAGAAAAACAAAGACAGAAAGAGTCAATTCTATTTTTTCATCTGCTTTTGTTTTTCCTCATAGACAGACCTAGGCACCAGACCTGTTATCACACCAGACTGATCTTAACAGATTCAGACTAAGTCCACTGTAGCAACACAGCTCCAGATTAGCCCCTGTAGAATTAGATATCAGGATGGTCTGTGCCCAAGCTCCACATCACCCTCTGCAAACCCAGTTGACAGGCTATCTCAATGGACCCAGTTTCCATGATAGCCCCATGGACCCAGAATCTGGACCCAAGAGATAAAACCAAGCTCCAAGCTTGCCCATACAGAATAATGTACCAGGCTGTCCCATGCACATCCAGGCACCAGGACAACCCCTATGGAGAAGCCACCTAACTACTGACATAAACCCTGAGCCAACCCACCTGGGACTCTATTTTCAAGCCTGCCTGTGGACCTTACCAGCCAACTTGTCCAAAATCTCCACATGGGCTGAATGATAAAGGACCTTCCCTGCCAAAGTCACCGCATAAAAACTGAAGAGGTGCCTACTTCTTCAAATGTGTAAACACCAGTACAAGTGCTTAAGGACCACAATCAAGGGATCATGACATGGTGAAAGGAACCAAATAAGACATGGAATAAAATCACAAACCCCAAAGAAATGGAAATCCTTCCCAAGAAGGAATTCTCACAATCATCTTAAGAAGCTCATTGAGCCACAAGAGAATACAGATAAACAATTCAACAATTGTTTATCTGTATCTGGGAAAATAATACATGAATAAAACTAGAAGTTCAGCAAAGAGATAGAAACCATGAAAAGAGCCAAACAAATTCTGGAGCTGAAAACTCCACAACTGGAAAAAAAAAATCCAATGAGTGCTTTAATACTAGATTCAACGAAACATAATAAAAAACCAAAAAAAAAAAAATTAAAAAACCAAGAAAAAAGAAAAGAAAGACAGAAAGGTACTTGTAATTGCCCAGGGGAACAAGAAGAAAAAGAATGAAAGAGTGAACCAAGTCTATGGGACTTATGAAACACCATCAAATAAATTAAAATATGTAAAATTTGGAATTCCAGAAAAAGCAGAGAAAGAAAAATGGCAGAAAGCTTATTTAAAAAAATGATGAAAAAAACTTCTCAAATCTAGAAAATGAAATGAACATCCAGATTCACAAGCCCCAAAGCATCACCAAAATATTAAATGCAAAGTGATTTTCACTGAGACTCATCATAATCAAATTATTAGAAGTCAAAGATAGAGAATTTTGAAATCAGTAAGAGAAAAAGGACCTGGGACATCCATAAAAGCAGAAGAGGGTTCCTCAGCAAAAGCTTACAGTCTAGGAGGAGAGGGTGGATATATTTCAATTGCTAAAAGAAAAAAAAAATTCTAACCAAGAATATTATGCCCAGCAAATCTGTCCTTTAGAAACTAAAAAGATATTTTCTCCGACAAATGAAAGCTAAGGAGTTCATTATCACTAGAATTGCCTTATAAGAAATGATAAAAGAACTTCTTCAAGTTGAAATGAAATTATAGCAACAATGAAAAATATGAAACTCAAAATTGACTATGAAGGTAATATCAAACCAAGAATGCTCTAACATTGCAATGGTGGTGTATAAACCATATTTAACTCATATCAATATTAAAAGGAAAGCATATTAATTATAACCACAATCAGTTTTAATTGATACATAATATGTAGAATTAATAACAAAAAATGTACTAGGAAAAAGTAAAATGTAGACTATCCGTACACATGACATGATCTTATATATAGGAAATTCTAAGGCTCCACCAAAACACCTTTAGAATAAACGAACTCTGTAAAGTTTCAGGGCACAAAATCAACATACAAAAATCAGCTGCAAACATTTCTATACATCAATAACAAACTATCTGAAAAAATTAAGACAAAAAAGTCATATACATATCAAAAAATAGAACAAAATATTTAGTAATAAATTCAATCAAAAAGTAAAAATATTTGTATGCTGAAAACTATAAAATATTGAAGAAAGACATAGACAGAGAGTCTGTGTTCATAAAATGGAAGAATTAATATTATTAAATGTTCATTCTGCCAAAGAGATCTACAGATTTAATGAAATCCCTATCAATTCAAATGACATTTTTTGCAGAGAAAGAAAAAGGAATTCTAAAATTTATGTAGAATGAAAACAGATCTCCCCCCACCCAAAAGAAAGAAATCTTGACAAAGAAGAATAAAGCTGTTGGCATCACACTACTTGGTTTCAAAATATACTACAAAGTTATGGTAATCAAAAAAGCATGGAACTGGGATAAAAAAAGAAGAGATATAGACTAATAGAACAGAATAGAGAACATAGAAATAAGTCCACACATTTACAATCAATAAACTTTTGACAAAGTTGGCAAGAACACACAGTTTGGACACAGGACAATCTCTTCAAAAATTGGTTTAGATGTTAAGTGAAATGATCCAGGCACAGAAAGACAGGTACTGCAGGATCTCATGTTATGTGGAATGTAAAAGAGTAGACCTTGTGGAAGTTGGAAGTAGGTTGGTGGCTGCCAGGGCTGAGGAGGGCAGCAGGGAATCAGGGATTGGGAAATAGTGATCAACAGGTATTAAGTTATAGTTGGATAGGGAAAGGAAACTTTGGTGTTCTACTGCTTCGTAAGGTGACTATAGATAATGTATTATGTATTTCAAAGGTGTAATGTCATACAACCTAAGGCATTTGTAGAGATGTATTGGGAAGGAGGGAGGGAGGGATAAGGGTGGGTGATTGGGGGAGGCTCTTGGGAGTAAATCTAATTTTCAGAATTTATATATATATATATATATGTATAATATTGTTTCTTTAGAAGCTTGTTTGATTGTTCAACAAATAAATTTCTGAATAAAATTTTAAAAAACTAGAAGAAAGTATTTGAATAAACAAATGATGATATTTGAGGAGAGATAAACATTACACAATATATACACATATCAAAACATCATAGTATCCCATATGATGTACAATTTTGTTTTATGTACCAGTTAAAAATAAATGTAATTAAAAATAAATACTTCTTGTTTACTAAGCACGAAATATTTTATATTATCTCTTCCATGTTGTAATGTTATATTTTTCTTTAGGAACTTTTTTTGTTATGGTATCGAGCAAGAATTATACATGTTAGTATTTTTCATGTTTTTCTAGCATTATTTATTGAATAATTGATAGTTCCCTTATTGAATTATATCACTGTTTACTGTATTACTATAATACATCAATTTTCATATTTATGTGGGCTCATTTCTTGGCTCATTGTCTGTTGACTTGCCTATTCTATATGACACTTTATCGATGCCATCAATCCAATTAATCTAATTAATCCAGCATTATAAATATTCTTAATGTCTGCTGCTTTGTTAGCAAGTCCCACTTTTGTAGTCCTCATTAAAGTTCCCACGCTTACTTTTGGAACCTATATTTCCATATAAATTTGAGAATTATTTTATTAAGTTCCACAAAAAAATATGATGAATTTTGGAACTATAGAGGTTAAATTATGGTCTGTTGACATATGTATGAAACACAGTCTCTTCAAACATGAACATTCATTCAGTTCTTTTTCTTTGTTTTTAAAAATTTATAATTTCCTAAATAAGTGCATTAATCAATATATGAAATATATTTATGATATATAAAGACAAATTTAACAATATATGAGTTAATTAGCATACACTAATAATATATTATATATATTATTATACATATTATATATATGTATTATGTATTTTTCTTCAAAACAAGTGGTCACTTTTCACTGCTTCCATATTTTGTTAAAGTGCTGTGTAACAACAACAAAAAAATCAAGCTGTTACTTGAGCAATGTAAACTTCTTGTCTCACAGTTTTGGAGGCTAGAAGTCCAAAATAAAAGTATTTGAAGACCATTCTTGCTCTGAAATCTGTAAGGAAATCAATCCTTGTCTCTCTAGCATCTATTGAGTTGCCTGCAATCATTGAGTCTTTGGCTTGTGACGAGGTCCTACAATTCTCTGAGTTCATATGTCAGCCTCCCTGTGTATTAGTGTCTTCACCTGGTTGTCTTAGAAGGACATCAGGCATATTGACTTAATGCCCCACCTACCACAGTGTGACATCATCTAAAATAAACACATCTGCAATGACCCTATTTTTGAGCTGAACCAGGGATTAGGACCACAGAATAATTATTTTGAGGGAATATTTTTACCTATAATATTCTACATCCACAATCTAAGTCACAGTTATCTCTGATGTAGAATACCGAACTGGCCTCCCAAAATCTCTCCCTGCCTCCACACCTACCCTACCTCAACACACACACACACACACACACACACAAGCTGACGTACAAGGCTATTCCACATCGCATGCCAGATCATTTAAGTTTACCTCAATAACATGTCTCTATTTAAAGTCATCCAGTGACTTCCCATTGCTAGAATAAAATCAGCGCTTCCTGTAATGGCTCATCAGGCCCTGTGGACTCCGATCCTGGTGCTCAGATTCCTCTTATTCACATCACTGCCAGCCCTCAGGCTTCTGCTTTCTCTTAGAACTCCCAAGCTCACAGCCATCTTTTAGAATATTCTTCCACCTTTGCTATCATAAAGAGATCATGTAATTATCTTTCCTCTCTCTCTAGCACATCAAATTATCACTCTCTACTGGATTATTATAAAATACCTTACAATCATTAAAAACAAAACAAATTTCTTTCTTAATCATCTAACTCCCACCAGATACTACCCTTACTCCTCTTCCTTTTATAGTAAAACTCCTTGAAAGAGCTGCCCAGACTCTGCAATTTCTCTCTTCTCATTTCCTTGCCTTCTTAACGTTTAATTTAGAAAACTAGAGAGAATAGTTTTTCAAAAAATCTCTATACTCATCATCAATTTCAATCATTATAACGGTGTCCAATGTTATTATAATGTGGGTTTCTTTGAAGCAAATCCCCAATATCATAAACTTGATCTGTAAATTTTTGGTATGTATTTTAAAGACAAAAGCTCTATTTTAAAAACAAGTTGATTACAGCATTTTAAGGTCTGTTTTTACTTCTAACACCATATCTGACACTAAATGTATGAGTTTTTTTCCCACGCTGACCAATTCTCCAACACTAGCTGGTTTTCCAATAATGCAACCCGATCCTGATCTACGTGGTATTAGCACAGACCTCACAGACTCCATAGGACTACCCGAGCACATAACTCTCAGGCCAGTCGGTTGCCAGGTTGGGATCACGGGAACTCTTCTGTTGCCAAGGAAAACATTTATCTTTGTTCATGACTTTTCTTTAATACATTAACTAGTGAAAAACATAGTAGTCTTGTCTATCATGCATAACTGATGGGTATTGAAGAAGACAAAAAAAAATTTTGCATGGGAGAAGCCAGGTTGAATACTGTCCATAGGACCAGAGCCCATTTGTCACACTAGTGTCCATGAGACTTGATGGTAATGAATTTCACAGTCCACTCTGATGAAAACCAGTGAGCTATTTGACATGATAGTCCTGGTTATGGCCTTGCTTCTAGGTCTACCAAGAAATTGGTTGTCTCTGTTTAATATTGAGGGACCTTATAAATACAATCAGTCACATTCAGTTTGAGATATACAAAGTAGAAGAAAGTGTAATATCTAAAAGAATGAAATGCATATGAAAGTAGAGATTAAAACAATTAAAAGTGTTCATAAATAAGTTTAGAAAGAAAGAAATCATTCAGAGTGAAAAGACAGGACCCAATTCTGTGGAGATATTTACCACATATGTCCTAATAAACACTCAGAATTTAAAAAAAGTTGATTGCAACATTCTGAGATCTGTTTTGACTTCTTTTCTTTTTTTTTAAGAGAGAGGGACAGTGAGAGAGAGAGAGAGAGAGAGAGAGAATCAATTTTGTTTAGTTTTTCAGTTTTTCATGTGGCTTTCCTTGCTCCAACACTTCGTTGTGTATGTGATGCTGGGGTTTGAATCCATGTCCTTGTGCATGCCAGGAAAGTGCTGTAACTGCTGAGCCACTGCTCCAGCTCCTGTTTTTATTTCTAACACCGTATTTTTTCTTATTGATCTTTACAAATCATCAAGAAAATTGTAGGCAACACAATAGGAAAAAACGAGAAAAGAACACAATAGTGTCTCCACCATAACCAATGGCCAAAAGACAGAAAAAGGTGTTGAGCTTCACTAGCCATCAGGGAAATACAAATTAAATGCATGTCTGAATGGTTAAAATTAAGAAGAGTCACAGAACCGAGTTTTGGCAAAGATGTTGAGAAACTAACTCTCACACACCATTCAAGAGAGTTTAAATAAATTCTTTGGCAAACTAACCGTATCTACTAAAGCTGAACATATGCACACCTTTGACCCTGCTCTTCCATACCTAGGAGACACCCAACAGAAAAACATACACATGTGCAACAAACTTGGCAAAATCTTCTTTGCCGCATTATTTGCAATTGCAGAAAAGCAAACAACTCAAGTGCCCGCCAATGATAAAAATGAGTGCCTTTTGATAAAATTATGCAACGGATACATACTGTAATGAGAATGCATTTGCTACACTAAAATACATGGATGTAACTGGCAAGCGTCATACCGAGCTAAAGAAACCAGGCACAAAAGTCATACAACGTGATCCTGTTTATTCAATGTGCAAAACCAGGCAAAACCTATGAAGGATAATAGATACCAGGAGAGTTGTTACCTGGGGGGAAAGGATTTAATGACTAGAAGGGGTTTTCCAAAGGGAACTCTAGGACGCAGGTAAGTTTTATATCTTGACATGATGAGGTGAGGTTTAAGTAGAAATATTCATTTTGTGTAACTTGGGTTATACATGTAGCATTTTTCACTTTTCTGCCTATGAGTTATATTTGAGTAAAACATTCATATGAAAATGAAAAGTAATTCTAGGCCTTTTGCAGACCTGCTCCAAGAACAGCAGGAAAAAAAACCAAAATCTCATTCTTTTTTTTTAAAGAAAGAGCGACAGTGAGAAAGAAACAGGGTATCAATTTTTATTTAGTTTTTCATGTGGCTTTCCTTGCTCTAACACTTGCTTGTGTATATGGTGCTGGGGTTCAAATCCTAGTCCTCACACATGCGAGGCAAATGCTGTAACCGCCGAGCCACCACTCCAGCCCCCAAAATCTTATTCTTAGCACAACGACGATGATCATCAGATAACAGAAAATATTCTCTCTCTAGTGTGCATTTAGACTAAGGTCCACAAATTTAAATGACTGAAAAGGGCACAACCTTCAAAAAATGACTGAAAGGACCAGGTTGTAAGGCACTAAGGATTAAAAGGGTAGCATTATTTCCAGACTAAATGCAAAGCCCAGTTACCTCACCTTTAAAATACTGTGCACACAATTCCCTGACCAATGAATGTACAGGTTGAGATTACAGGACTGTCCTGTCTGCAGGGAAAAAAAATTTGTCTTTGCCTAGGGCTTTTAACAGGCCAACTAGTAAAGGACACAGTAGGCTTGTCTGGGACACATTGCTGAAGAGTACTTAAAATGAACCTTGAACTGCAGAAGCCATTTTGATTTTTGCCCATAAGACTACAGCTCATGGGACTGGAGTGGTGGCCCAGTGGTTACGGCATTTGCCCTGCATGTGCAGTTCCGTGGGTTTGAGCCCCAGCACCAGGTACACAAGAAAGTGTTGGAGCAAGGAAAGCCACATGAAAAACTAAATAAAATTTATTCTCTCTTTCTCTCTCTCTCACTGTCCTTCTCTCTCTCTAAAAAAAAAAAGACTAGAGCCCATTTCTCCTGCCAGTGCCAGTTGGGGCTAGGCAACAATGAACAATGATATTCACCTTGCTGAAAACCAAGGAACTGTTTGACATTGCAGGACCTGGAAGTTTCCTAGAGGTGGAAGTTCTTTCTATGTGAACAAATGTGTTTTCTCTTTGGAAGACAATCTTAGAGATTTTGAGAACATATAGACATGGAATGAATGAATAAGGACTTGAAGAAGCCATAAGTTTCTTTAAAACAATAAAGAAAGCACCTTACTGATCAGCCTGGACTTTATCCTATCCTAATTTGTAGTGAGGTGAATAGAATTGTGTTCTTCTTAGTTCTGATACGTCTGGTGTATTGAAAAGAGCAACAACCACGTAGTCAAAATTACTCAGTGTAAGTCCTGGCTCTGTCACTTACTAGGTGTGTGACTTGGGATACTTATTAAACCTTTATTCATATATAAAATGAGGAAGTCTAATGCTCATCCTAAGGAGAATGACATGAATCTTAGTCCAAAAACTTGAATTTGTAAGAAATATCAACCTGATTTCCTTCCAATCAACTGGAGTCAGTTGGTGTCTCAGCACAAATTAGATGGCTAACTCTAAGGTATTTATCTTGAACTGTTTTAGTGGAATGACTATTAACAGATTTTGGGCAAAGTTAAGAAAACCAACTGAATAAAGATGCATAGGGTTTAGTAATTGCAAGAATTTGTTACCTCTCCTAGGCCTTGGTGAGCAGGGGGCAGAAGAAATGTTACCCGAGTCAGTGAGAAAGCTGAAAAACTTAATTAAGGGCTGATGACCAGGAGCTGGGACCCCAGGATGACAGCTACTGCCAGGATATGTCCAAGAGAATGTGAGCTGGGACAACTCCTCAAGTCCTGCTCTTCCCAGTCTTCAATATCTACCTGCCGGTATCTCCCTCTGGTGGAACCTACTCCTCGGACCTTCCTGTATCTGCCTGTGTTTCCATTGGCTGAATCCAATAAAAAATCAGAGAACAAGGTAAAGTGGGTGACAGATGAAATTAATGATAACCCTCCCAAGACCCAGAGCAGGGGAAACAGATCAGAGGAGATCTCATGGTGGAACGACAAGAAACTGGCAGCAGCTAATTTATTTCTATGCTCAGTTCCGCTTCCACTGTTTGGTACGTATAGCTTTAGTCATCATTTATCATCAGCTCTACTCAACCCCCAGGGGCTGAGCTGAGTTTCTGCGGTCCTTCTCAATGCCAAAAAATTGAGGAATTGAGGAGGACTTTCGGATGTTGGTTTACACTAGTAACTTCTGAGAATCTACTAGCTCAGCTTGAATGGTCTCTTCAGGTTTGGTGGTCCAGGTAAGTTCTCCATGTCATAACTAAAAATCTTTCAGGGACTAGATTTCCCCATGGCCTGCCTTCGACCCTTAGAGGTCACCTTTCAACTATTTCCAGTGGAAGTCAAGCCATCTCCCCAAGGCACATGGAAGGAACAAGTGTCTCTGGAACTTAACCTTTGTCCACTTTCCTGACTCTAGGAACTCTATCCACACGTCCGTCAGTCCATCCATGTATCTAACAAAAAAGAAGAAATACTTTTTCCCTCTCCTTTACCTATCCTGCCTTCCACTCTTATCACATGCTATAGAAAGGTAATCTTTTATAAAAGACCAAAAGAGTGTAATTATTCTAACAATTTTCTATAAAATTTCCTTAGGCAAGGATGTACCAAGAACCTAGGTATTTGGAAACATGAAGAGGAAAATTTACCTATTTCTTCTACCTCCTTCCCACTCCAATTTCTCAAGCCACAGTAGCATCCTTTTGCTCCTGAGAAAGCTGCAGTTTCTTCTTTCCTTAGGGACTTTATACTTGCTATGGTCTTTTCTCAAAATTTCCTTCACAAACTCAATGTACAAACTGGCTCCTTTTTATATTTTGGGTCTCAGCTCACTTGTCTCTTCTCAAGAAAGATCTCGGCAGGCACTCCTATTTTTAAAAAATTCTTTTAAACATCCTCTTTATTTCTCCCAGCATTTGAAACTATCCTGTGTGCTTATTTACAGGTTTATTTTCTTGTCTCTTCCAACTAGGAGTCTGTCCTGTTTATCTTATTATTACCTTTAGTGCTAATCATAGCATTGCAAAATACTGGTTGGCTAAATGGAGAAATGAGTGACTGAATGGACTAATCAATCTGCTCATCAAAATGAATGTCAATAGATTAGCTTGACACATTGATCAAGGATCAAATGATATCAATTACATTAAAGAGCTCAAAAAGTTTGACAAATGTTTGTATTATTATTCTATACCTGAGAATTTTGCCAGTTTGCTTCTCTGATACCAAGGTATTTGGAGCTCTGAAGCAATCATAGTTTTTCCTTCATAGAGAAATAGCATGTGACTCTTGGATAAAGCATGAGGAAAGTGACACTGTGGTGGAAATATTATCCATACCAGTTCTTAATACAAAGGCTGTAAAAGTGTTACTTCCTTCCCCATCCCCAGGTTCCATTAGTACAAAAATGTAGCATAATTAGTATACAAAAAAACTGCACACAACTAATATATGCAATTTTGTGAGTCAGGACATAGGTAAACGTTCATATTACCATGACCAACATACAAGTAATAAGCATATATCGTCTCTGAAAGTTCCTTTGTGTCATCTTGTTTTCTTCAGATTTTTTGTTATGTTTTTGTGATAAAAACATGTAAAGTGAAATCAACCTTCTTTTTTTTTTAGAGGAAGAGTAGGATAAAATCAATTTTACTTCATTTTTCATGTGGTTTTTCATTGCTCCAACACTTAGTTGCGTATGTGGTGCTGGGATTCGAACCTGTATGCTCTTACATGCCAGGCAAGTGCCATAACCACTGAGCCACAGCTCCAGCCCTGAAATCTACATTCTTGATAAGTTTTAAGTACCTAAAAGCTTAATATCAACTCCAGGGCTGTGTTGTACAGCAGATCCCTGGAGCTTGTGCTTGTATAGCTGTAACTCTATACCCACTAAACAACTTCCTATTTCCCCCACTACTTGCGGCCACCGTCTACTGTCTACTTCCATACCTTTGAGTGTTTCAGATTCCTCATTTAAGTGGAATCATGCACTATTTGTGCTTCTGTGACTGACTTATTTCACAGAGCATGATGTACCCCAGTCTATCTGTAGTGTTATGTATGTATGGTAGAATTTACTTTCTTTTTAAGGCTGAATATTTTACTATACAAATACACCATTTTCTTCTTCCACGTGCAAATCAACATCACAATATCAACTCACACCTATTAGAATTGCTGTTATTTAAAAAATAAATAAAAGAACACATGTATTGGTGAGATTTCTCAAAATATCAACCATAGAACTCTCATTGGCTCTAATTATCTCAGTTCTGGGTATATATATCCAAAAACATTGAAATCAAGATCTCAAAGAAACAATTGCATTCCCATATTCATGGCAGTTTTATTCACAGTGGCCCATATAAGGACAAATCCAAATGTCCATTAACGAAGAACTGTTACTCAGAGGTCTCCCAGTGCTTTTAAAGTATTATGATGTAGACAAAAGCATAAATGGACATATGCCAATATCTTCACCTAAAGACAACAACTGCTTGTGTTCTGATATATTTTCCTTTCCCCTTTTAATTTTACCTTTCCAGTATTTGCTTATTTTACATTTTTTGCTCAAACTATATTGCTTATAAGACTAATATCTATAATTCACAAGACTCTGTTTTCTCATTTTAGTTAATAATTTCTGAATGTCCTCATTTATTGCAGCCTCAATTAGAGTATGAACTTCATCCTGCTCTTCCAACTTTCCTTTTCTTCCTCCTTTTCAGTCCCCCACACACCCCAGGATCACAGCAAAAACTAGGAAGAACAGGTGGTCAAGAAATGTTTGGTCTTACCATACTGCACAATTGCATTTGAGAAACGACATCTGAGAAAATTAGTAAGCCCTAGTCTTTGAGTTCTTGTTTAGTCAAGCAGTATGTTAGCAGATACTGTTCTCGGGGTCCCTGTGTAATGCCACAAGCAAAAAATAAATAAATAAATAAATAAATAAATAAAGGCAGGTAGGTAAAGTTATGAAATAATTATAAAAGGCTAATATTTATTGTGCACAAATTTTACTGTCTCCCTCTGATATAAATATAGGTTAGGTATCCGTTATCCAAAATGCTTGGGAGCAGAAGTGTTTCAAATTTTGGAATATTCATATAAATTTCACCAATTGACTATTTCTAACCCACAAATCTGAAATCCAAAAAGCTCTGAAAATCCACAACTTTTTGAACATCAGTTTTTTACACAAATCATCACTTTAGAGCATTTTGTATTTTGGATTAAGCAAGTTTAACCTGTATTTAGTTTTGTTTCTAGGATGCAATCACCCTGCCACTACAGAACAGTGAGAGGTATCAAGACACAAGTATTTCATTAAATTTATATCCTTTTCTCTGTTCCTGAGTTCTCTTTCCCCATCTTTCCACTTCCCTTACCAAGTCTTGTAGTAGAACAAATGTGATTCCAGTAGCAAAGAGCTCTCCAAACATATGAAAGGAAAGGGGTTTCATTGCCTCTTTGTTCTTCTTCTTTCTCACCTTTCATAGATTCAATAAAGCCACACCGTTCTCGTTTAATTAAAGAAAAAATATAGCTTTCAGATATTTGCTCCCATGGCACGTAAGGAATCTGGGTAGCATGGCAAGACAGACAGGCTTTTAAAATTCTTTCATTGTTGACATCTACTTGATGACTGACGCGACTGTTAGAGCTCAGGTGCAAGTTCAGACTGGCAGGTCTCTGCCGCACGTGTCACAGAAGCATAGGTCCACTCTCCTTTCTGCTTAACACACACCTTTTCCATACCATCTCAAAACCATTCAATGGCAAATTTAGGAGAAAAGTAAAAGAAGAAAACATATAAAGAAAAAAGAAGAAAAATAGCAATTGTCCCAAAGACACCCATGAAAGGTAACTAACTACATGAAAATGCTTGGATTCACTAGTTCAATCTGTCTCTAGCTCAGTGTTTCTATCTTTCTATCTCTCCATCTCTGCCCTTCTTCTTTCTCACTATCTCTGTCTCTGTCTCACGTGGTCTTAAAATCATCTACTTTGGTGAAAATGCCCGAAACATGCTTTTCAATCACTATTTAAGACCCTCATGCTTCTGCCTTCCATCATTTTCTTTTTCTTCTTTTTAAAATGTCATTAATCCAGATATTTTTCACAATAAATTGTGAATTCCACACTGTAGACTGCATTAGAGGAGAATGACAGAGTTCATCTGCATCCTCATAGTCATATTTTATTTTTATTAAAAAATTAAATTGTATAAAAGGGCGTTTCTTTCAATCATCAGTCCAAATGCCAAATCCTTAGCTCTGAAGCTTCCATCCAGCCTACCCAGAAAGGGAGAGGAAGTCTCACTTTTGTCTGTGCCTCTTCCCTTGATTCTTATGTATGATTGATAACACATCTCTTCTTTGGTGGTATTTGTATCTTGTTTTCACTACAGACCACTTGCTTCTGGAGTACAGAACCCCACAGGTTCATTCCTCACTCATACATGGCCTCACAAACACAAAACACCACTCCTTTATGTAAAATTCTGGAGTAATACTGTGAGCCTGTAAGGTGGTATTGGCATTTGTCTTCTCTTCTAACACCAAAATTATCCAGGAATTTGAATCCAGTGATAAATGTGCTGTAGAGCTGTAGAGTTTTTTCAGATAAGCTTTATTAATTACAACCCAACATCTGTATTGAACATAAAGCACCCTAAATATTCCCCAGGGTTTCCTGCGCTAACCCCATAGTTCATGCCATTAGGTCAACCTCAAGGAGTTCTAAATTCTGTCCAGTGTGCCCAGCAGATGAGGCTCTGTGTGGGTAGTCATTGTGACAACAACCAGAGGTAGTTTCTAATGGTGCTTTTCTGATTGTGTTCTGTCACTTAACTTCATTTCTAGCATAGTTCCTACAAGAAATGGTGGCATTTAATTTTTTAAATTAAAACTGCTTTCATTGCTTTTCTCACATAATTTATTAAGGTATAAGTTATATAATAAGCTGCAGATATTTAAAATATATTCTTTAATTAGTTTGACATATATGTATACTAGTGAAACTGTCATTATAGTGATGATAATTAATATTTCCATCATCACTGAATGTCTCTTTGGACTCTCTTGTCAATCCATCATCACCACCCCCAATGGCAATCAATTATTTGCTTTCTATCAATATAGCTGAGTTTGCATTTTCTAGGATTTCACATAAATGAAATTATGCATGGGTTTTCTATTTTTTGTATGCCTTCTGTGACTCAGAAAAGTGATCTTAACTTTTATCCATGTTTTTACATGTACCTGTAGTCCTTTCCTTTTAAACATTGGATAGAACTCCAGTATTTAGAAGTATTTCAATTTGTTTATATATTCACCTATTGATAGGCACCTAGACTGCTAGAGCTACCATGCACATTTATGTACAGGTCTTCATGTGGACATCGGTTCTCATTTCTCTTGGGTAAATACCTAAGAGGTAGAATTATTAGGTCACATCGTAAGTATAGCATATGTTTATCTCTGGAATGGGAGACTAGATGACTCTGATGTCACTGCTTAGCCTAAGCATGGTCAGAAAGGCTGAAGGATGATTTTCTAACAGTTCCAAGTTTTCTGCAAGTGTCTGGCTAATTAGGGTGGTTTAGGTGAGACAGTTAAGGGAGCTAGGATGAGGGGAAATTAGGGAAACTGGAGCCATGTGGAATTGTGTGAAGGCGGGCAGAGAGAACACAGCTGGAAGAAAGAAGGTGTAGGGAAAGGGTGTGTCTATGCAGTAGTAACACTAGAGTCACAAGTTACTGAAAATAGACCATTTCATTCCCTGACAAAGAGAACCTTGCCCTGATGTCAGTGTGGGAGGATAAAATGAGCTGGAAAGACTCCAGCCTTGCATTCTCAGCACATCCACTGTGATTACTTCTTCCTTTCCATACCCTTTCTTCATCTGTCAGGACATCCACCTACTGACTGGATGCCCAGAGCCCATGACAACCTGAGACATCAACAAGGAGCTGCCTCAGAGTAACATCCCCCACACACACTCACAAACCTCAGTGGGACAGCTTTTTCTTTTCTTTTTTGACCTTACAAATGTTTCATTTTTCCGCTCTTGGCTCTGTCTAAGGAGAAAGCAAAAATTCCTGTTTGCCTTTTGTTTGGTGTGTGTAGGGGGTGGGGTACCTCCCACTGGTGAATGGCTGGTGAATGTCTTTTAACAGTTTCATTTATGTTACCCTGAGCAGCAGATCTGGGAAATGGTTTTCCTTATTCACATGGAAATTGCAGGGCATTCTTCTGTCTTTCTCCTTGTTGAGTTGACAGGTGGAGCCCAGAGCAGAGATTTGCTCAGAATTATTCTGTAGACAATGAGGTCCACTTAGGACCTTACCTTCTATTTTCATGCTGTCATCATTTTTTTCTTAGTTTTTAACAAAAAAAAAAATCTAGCAATTGGAATCTCAGGTGGAAGATTAAATAGTGTTTGTCATAATAAACACAGGTGGAGGGGACCTCTTCCACTCCATAGTTCACCTGCAGGAACTTGCCAGCTCCAGTGCTTTCTTTTGTCTGTTCCTGTACAGAGGGAACTCAGCAGAGGGTATTTGTGTTCTTTAACTATTTTGAAACTTCCCCAAACAGCGCTTTAGCAAAATGCTTATTTCCAGGTATCTATGCTGGTTGGATTTCTCTGAGATGGAGAAGTGGCTTATAAGGAATTCCTTCATTCAGAATGTACCATAAGAAAATAAATCCATATCTCCTTTTACCTACTATTTATATGGTTTGTTAAAATCGTACTCATTAGGAAAATAAGAATTAAATAGTGTTGGGTGACAAAAAGGCCTAAAATATCTGAGTTTTAACCTTAACAACACAATTGATGAGCGCTGGGGAATTCAGTATTTCTCTGACCTTTGGTTTTTCCTCCATCTTTACACGGGAATAAAATCACTTATCCTGTCTGCTACATAGCAATACTAAAAGCATCAAAAGAAATAATGTAAGTCAAGTGCTTTGAAGAATTGCGCAACCCTGCAAAGCATGGAACATCAGTAGCAGTCCTAAAACATCACCTCTTCTAAGGTGAGAAGTTACAGTGAAAAGAGTCCATTTCTAAAGGCTTGTTTGGTACTTAATTGTAAAACTCCCTACCTGTACACTGAGAAACAAACAAGATTCACAATTAAAATCACCTGAAGATATTTCTAAAGGCCTCAGTCTTCCTGTAGGTGAAATAACTACCAAATATAATTATCATTAATTTTTTTCTATTTTTTTAAACTTTAAATTTCCAGGAACTCAACAAATTAAGGTGATTAATGTCTGTTTTATACCTCACTGGAAAAAAATTATTTTACATATCTTTTGTATTACAGACGTAAAAAGATGTTAGAATAGATTTTAAAAATAAAATGTTTCTTAACTGAATGATCTGATAGCCAAGGAAAAAAGAGGACACTACTGTTCTCCTTTATTCATTTTATATGCTTCAAAAACAACCTAGAAGAGAAATGGTGGAAGATAGGCTAGTGGACATGTGCAAACAGTGCTGAGAGGTCAGAGTAGGGAGCGATTGATGAGAAGAACAGTGTATTTTCCTGATGGATGTCTTGTATACGTAGTATTACAGTCTGAACATGATTGGAAAACTGACGTATCCAGATATTGAAACTCATATTCATCCATACCCAAGTATAAAAACTGTCAGAGTAACAACCATTTCTTTGAAAACAGGAGCCTGCGGGTATTTTTCTCTACCCCCTTCTATTATTTCCAATTTTCCCATGGGTTCTAGATTGGGTCATACATGAGATCTATAAAAAGATTGGTTTTAATATGTGCACTGTGTGGAGAAAAAGATCAGAGACAGAATAATATTCTTGATCTAAGTTGCCACTTTGACAACGCTCTTTCCTATTGTGGAAGGTGAGATTACAAAGAACTCAGACCTAATGTTGTTCAAACCTCTATTGTTATGATGTCACAGATATATATGAAGGTCAAAGTGATGATTACATACTTCAAATATATGCAGTTTATTGTACATCACACTTGTGAATAAGCCTATTGAGAGAATTGTAACAATTTTTAAATAAAAATGCTAATGCAACTTTATAAGGAATAATTCTGGGGATTCCAGCAGGTAAATTAAGGTTTCTTTATTATTTTAGGACCCTAAAGGCATTTATCTTAACCTTTTATTTACTAAATCTCATTTTTCTTTTCTATATATACTAGCATCTAATCAGGTATCTCTTGTCCCCCATTTGAGCAACTGATTATTCTGAAGTTTTTCTATTGCTCGATAACAATTACACCCATTTGACAATTTAAAACACTCATTTCTTCTCAGGTAAGAATTGCAGACATAGCCTAACCAAATCCTCTGGTCAGCATTTTGCAAATATGAAATAAAGGGATTAGCCAGAGCTGTGATCTCATCTGGAGCCAAGAGCCTACTTCCCAGCTCATTCAGTTATCGGAAGAATTCACTTCCTTGTGGTTGTAGGATGAAGGTCACTTTTCTTCCTGGCTGTTATCGGAGTGACATGTTCCAATGCTGTCCACGTGGTCCCTCCATGGGTAGTGGTTCATGGCTCTTTCTCACTTGAAGCCCAGCACAATAGCTGCTGCTGTTGCTTATGCTCCTAAGGACTCCCTTGATTACTTCAGCTACCATCAAAAATCTCCCTCTGACTAACTGAAAATCAACTGATTAGGAACCACTATTACATCTACAAATCCACCTTGCTATAAAATATAGCATAAGCCCACTCACACCCAAGGGTCAGGAATTATACAACACATGTACATTGTGGGGGGAGGGTATCTTGGAAGCCATCCTAGGATTCTGCCTGCCTCAATTATTTGTAACTAAAGCAGATTTTACACTCATTTATGTAAACTTTTTCTTTAGTTCTTTGTTCAGGTTTCATGTATTAAATATTCATTTAAACTTTATTGGCAGTACTGGAAGAGAAAGAAAACAAAAGATCCAATGAACAAGAGATGCTGACGAGGGTGACTGGAAGTTGAACCTATTTTATCAACACCCATCAAGTATTTGAGTTGTCAGCCCAGGTGATATGGGCACATTTGTAGTGACCCATGGCAAAAAACAAGAGGCGGTACCAGGAAAGCCAGAATCTAACATTAGTATTGACCCAGTTGGGGAGTGAAGGGCAAAGGAACAGGTTTGGCTGAGGATTATCGACTCTACCTAGCTAGAAAGGCTACCAAGAAAACATTACACTACTCTGAAATACTCCACAGGGTAATGTTCAGGAAACAAAGAAACTGGGAAAACAATCTGGACAGATCACAGTATCATGGTAAAGTCAAGCAACACAGCCAACTGGGAAAATACATGACTGGGCAAAACACAGGTAAGGGTTCTGAGTCAGAACTTCAACTTTGAGGAGGTGGAATCAGCAAGCATAAATAAGTGTGTAAGCTAGTAGGGAAGGAATGGGATAGTAAGCATGTTATTAAAAAAATAGAAGAGAGAATAAGAACGGCAAAGGTATTTGGGCTGAAGCAAGGGTTGGGAAGGAAGAGTTAGCTCAGGAGTTCAAGCACTGGGCCCATCTAATCAGGAAAAAAAAGGTCTGGGCACAGACATCCATATTAGTCAAGACAGAGTGGGATACAGTACAGTGACCCCCCAAAATCTACTACAACAAAACTTAATTCTTTTGCATATACTTTTGTGGTCCTAGTCATCTTTCTAATGAAACTGTCCCTCTATGCAATCATTCAGCAATTTAGGCTGATATAGGCTCTGCATCCCTGTTGCTGAGCCATCTGGCATAAATAACCCCCATACAAATGGTAGAGTCCATGAGAAGAGCTGAAGACCATTTCTGACCATGTTATGTTGCCCAAAGGAGGCTACAAAGCTATCCATAACTTCAAGACATTCCATCTCCCTGTAAGCCTGGAGATACTGGTGAACAAAGCTGTTGTTTACCCAAAATGTGACTATGGCTTAGAAACTACTAAGCAAAGGCATGAAGAAACATTGAAAGAGCTAACAAATCTGAGTTTAGAGCCTGACTCTTCTGCTTACCAGCTGTGGACCTCAGGAAAGAGAGTTGAACCCTCTTTGCCTTCCTTTCCTCTTGTAAAATGGATACTAGTGCCTATGTCCTAAAATTGCTATAAACATTTAATTAGTTAATACGTGCTTAGTTTGTGGAAAGCGCTATAGAACTGGCAATCACTATTATTAGAGAACAAAAATGGGAACCCAGTGGTTAATTCTGTCAGATCATCAGCAAAGTTGATGGGCAGCTGTTGTCAGTTCTAGGCCCCCACATCCCTCTTCACCCTTTCTTGTGCTGTCAGCTCATTCGTGGCTGCCATAGGTCATGCCGTTTCCTCTCTGGAGTGCCCACTGGACTGCCTCTTTCTAATAACTCTTTTGTCTCCTTCAAGATGACAATTCTATAAGCTTTTCCCTAATACCACAGACAGAATTACTTTACTGCTTACCTCCTCTGAGAGTATAATTTAAATAAGAATAGCTGCTTTTTATCGGGTGCCTTTAGGGACTGTACTAGGCATATTACCCAGATTGTTTTCCAAATATCATCTACTATGTGCCACACACTGTTCTGCTTGGTAGAGATAGCACAGTGAACAAAATTAAGTTCTTGCCCTCGTGGAAGTTATATTCCAGAGTAGCTAGCATTAATGGCCTATGTAATTAGCATCATTAGGAAAATTTGTGGGCAATCAAGTTAAGTCACTTGCCCAAAGTTTTACTCCTATTAAATATCAGAATTAGTATTAGAAACCAGACCCATCTAATTCTGGGATGCCCACTAGTTACTGTTAAATAATATTTTCTCTGCGTTCCATCAACTCTTTGGGAAAAAGAGCGAAGTATGCACATAGATTTCAAAGTTGAACTTAATGAACTGATGATGACTTGTTACTAAAGCCTCAAAATGATTCAGGGATTGGAAACTGAGTCTACAAGTTTGCTTCAACTAAAGTAAAGACTGGGATGAACTAGGGTGGTTCAGCAAGTGGGGAATACCTGCTGAAGCCAGAGGAATGAGGCTGTCATCTGGCAGGCTGGCTGAAGCAAAATTTTATAGGAATTAAGTTTATCTTTGAATTTTTTTCCCATCTGTCATGTCTGTGCTCCCATTTTAGGCCCCCTTTTCTCAGGTATTCTGAGCCTTTAAAATGAAAATATTCGTGAGAATGAAAGGATCCTCAGTGGCAGAGAAGACGATATAGTGTGAATAAGAATGTCAGGTTGGCAGGAAGATTCTTTTGAAGAGAGGAGGGAGGAAGAGTGCTTCCTGGCAAGCTTAAGTCACAATGCATACTTTAGGCCTGCCCTGCAGGAAGAGAGCAAGCACAGACCCTGGCGACACAAGGCAGAATGGTGCATGCGCAGGAGCGTGTGCCAGTCCACCCATGGCTAACATCCTATTTGCTTTCACTGAAGAATGCTCCCTTTACAACAATAGCTCCTGCGTGGCTACTGGTGAGTCGCCTACAAACTCTCTTGGACGATCTGCAATAATAGTACTTTGCCCAGCTGAATCCTTTCCACCATTGATCTGTACAAGACCCTTTAGAAAGTTTCCTACAGAAGAGAATTAGTGAAGAATCCCAAGGTTGAAAAAGCAGACTTCAGACAGGGTGAACTAAAAAACTCTCGCAGGCTGCACTTAAAGAGCTCTGCAATTCCCCAGTAAGGGGAGGCTGGAGAGTAAAACCAGAAGTAACAGCAGACCTACTTTGTGTTCTTGATTTCTGTGTATATCTGCATATACGTATCCCATGGATATACTACATATGGATCTATCCAACCCTGTGCTAGCCTATCCCATTCTGATGGGCCAGAGCTGAAGGGGACATCTGTCCCCATCTCCATGTTCAGTGTCATCATCATGGAAGCTTCAAGTCAGCCACAGTGAGAGTGCTTACCATGGAAACTGCTAAACATTGCAATTTAGGTTTTTTCATTAATATTGTTTTTGCTTTATGGAAAGACAGTTATTAAACATTTACTAGCAAACTATTATATATCTGTGTGCGTATATGTCTGTATATATATATGTGTGTGTGTGTATAAATATATTCTTTTTAAAATGGTCTTCCAATTTAATTTTACAGTGAGTTCATTTCTTAATAATTTTGACTATTAAAATCATTATACTGAAAAGACCTCCTTGCATAATGTAAAAACAAATGCATATGTTTTCTAATATTCTTCAGTGTTACCAAGTAGTAGACAAATAATGGCTCTCTCAACTGACCATTACAAGTAAGCTATATGTTCAGAATGGATACATGATTGTAAGAAAAACTGTACTTCTGTAAAAACAAAACAAACAAAAACCTCTCACTAACAGTTCAACCTTTTTTATCTTTTTTGTTTTGTTTGTTTGATTGTTTTAGGTACTGGGGAATTGAACTTGGGGGTGCTTAACAATTAAGCCATATCCGCAACCTTTTTTATTCTTTTATTTCAAGACAGAGTCTCACTAAGATGCTTAGGGCCTTGCTAATTTGCTGAGGCTGGCCTCAAATTTGCAGTCCTCCTGCCTCAGCCTTTCTACCCATTGGGATTATAGGCATGTGCCACTGTGCCCAGCCAGTTTTCTTTATTCTTAAAAGCAAAGCAAACAGTGGCCAGGCCACTACCTCTATCAGACTTGTGTGTGTCCAGAGTAGGAATAGACAGGCTCTCCCAACACTGCATTCAACCTGGTAGGCCTCGGAGTTGCTGTTGGGTGCCTAGCTTTCAGAACCAAGTGCTTGTGACTTTCTTTAATGACTTGTCAACACAAGTAATTGGCCCAAGCTCTGGTGATTCTCAACAATGGAAGAAAACTCTTTGCAAATACAGGAGTGGGAGAAAAGAACTTAAATCAAACTTGAAGCTTAGTACCTGCCAGATTTAATCCCTTCTTCTTCTCTCCCTGACAGAACTAATGAGTGGATTGCAAGATTTTACACCTCACCTCTGATGTTTTAAATACCTCAGATAATAATAGAAATACATTTATATAGTGCTTTATGTGTTGGCTCATTTAATCCTTGCATCAATGTGAGAGAGAAGTATTAGCCATGTTTTACAGCTGTGGAAACAGACGTTTGGACAGATCAAATGACTTGTCTAAAATCACACAGCTGGTAACTGAGAGATGTTCCAACTCAAATTAAGTGTTCTTTCCCCCACACTTTCCCAGTGATTGATGAGCCAAAATGGAATCCCGCCTTTCAGCAACAAGTGCACGTCAGTTATCAATTCTGGTAAACTGAGGCAAAGCTAGAGAATAACTGTCCCCCAACCCAGGATTTACTGGACTGAGAAATGCCCCTCTCGAACCTGCGTACTATGTCCCCCAAACTAGACCCAGTTATTAAAACATCAGAACCCTGAAATTCAAATGCTCATTCATACCAATACATAAATGATTCTAAGTAACTTAGGCTCTCCATATTTTCATTTTAGAGGTAATTAAAGACTTAAATGACAGGAATAAAATCAAGGGATGGACTCACACACTGGACAGCTGACAGGAGAGCATTTGGACAAGCAGCAGGCACTAGGCTTGTGGCTGCAGAGTTGGAGTCACACCAGAGCTTGCTGGCTTCACTCACATGTGTGGCTTGGTCTCTACATCACTACCTAGGGTTGATGGGATAGGAAGTGTGTTCCAAGGCCTTGTCCAGATCTACCCATATCTGCTTATCCAATAGCATCCTTATATCAGAAGGCAAATTAATGTTCACAATACTCACAGAGGGGAATTAAAATGTAGGCACATATTTTGTTCAACAGTGTCATGAATATCTTAACCTTGATAGTTCAGTCTCAGATGTTAGCATGTGTCCTTCCTCCAACCTACAATGATTTGAGAGTCATAAATTATGAGTTTGATGTGAAATGGAAGGGATTTTACTCCATTTCTACCCACTCTGTTCTTTTAAAATGAAATGCATTGCTCTCATTAATAGTAGAGCGGGTAATGGTGGTCACATAGTCAAAGGCAACATGGTTTCTCACGCTGTCCATTCTGACTTTCTAAGTAAGAACTCCCAAGAAGTAACTCCATTTAAGGAGAATGCAGGTGCTCTGATGCCATGTCAAGGACCACATTTTTTTTAAAATAAGGCTTTCATGGCAATTCCAGGAAGTGGCATCTCTTGCCATTATCAAAGAAATATCTAGCATGTAGAATAACAAAAGCCGTGCGCAGTTAATGCCAAATGGAGCTCTTGTTCTCCAGTGGCATCTTCAATCACAAACCTAATCAGGCATATAACCTATTCTAAAAGGATCTAAAGAGTCTGCTAACCACAGTTAGATTGTCTTTCCAACTTCTTCTGTGGCTGAATTTTTTTCAGAAGCCTTTAGTGCACAGCTACAAGTTTTTTTCTTCTACAATAATACCCTTAAAAACATCATGAAACATGTTGACTTCCACCTAAATGAGATCTCCTTAAAGACAAAGTAAGAAAAACATTCATATTAAGTTTCCCATTGAAAAGAAGCAAGAAAGGTATTTTTAAATCATAAAGGGTGTATGTAAGTAAGTTGGTAGAAGTAAATCAAAGTAGGAAGGGATAGTCGGACTCATACTGAGTTTGACTAGGTCAGAGATCCTGAAATCAGTCATTCGGACTTGGCATATGTGGACTTCCATGAAAATCTTGTGCATGAATTTTGTTTTAAAGTATAATATTGGTAGTAAATTAGATCCTGTAGAGTGTAATTAAAACCTGAAACAATCTTTCTAATGAGCATCCATTAATGTCTGGAAAAGTCCCCAAAAGTTTCAGTCTGATGAACTCAGAATCTTCTTGGCTGCAAGTAGAATGAAATTTTGTTATGCTCAAAGTCATTTTATGTTCTTTAAATTTTTTGTTAGTGCATTACAGTTATACATAAAATTGGGGTTCAATTTGACATAATCATACAAGAATGGAATA
The DNA here is from genome assembly GCA_004027875.1 of Aplodontia rufa. Classification (NCBI taxonomy): domain Eukaryota; kingdom Metazoa; phylum Chordata; class Mammalia; order Rodentia; family Aplodontiidae; genus Aplodontia; species Aplodontia rufa. The sequence goes on along the minus strand of PVKS010009027.1, from coordinate 5,365 downwards.
TACTTTGCTCCACTTCAGTCCCCAGCACTTCCTCCTTTCACTCCCCTCTTCCCTTCCCCTGTACTCGGTCTTCTACTCTACTGATCTTCCTTTTATTTATTCATAGTTTTTTTTAAATTACTGTTTTATAAACATACATAAATGTGAAATTCACTGTAGTATGTTCATATATGTACACAGCCAAGTTTGGTCAATTTTATTCCATCAGTCCTCTTTTCCAGCCCCTTCTATCTCCCCCTCATTCCCTTCCTCTACTCTACTGATCTCCCTTCTCTTTTCATGGGATTTACCCCACTTTTTTCCCCTTATTTTGGTTCAGCTTCTATGGATGAGAGAAAACATTTGACACTTGACTTCCTGCTGGCTTATTTCACTTAGCACAATGTTCTTTAGTTCCATCTGTTTATGATGATGCAATAACATAGCGTTTTTCTTTATGGCCAAGTAAAACTCCACTGTGTACATATACAACATTTTCTTTATCCATTCATCTGTTGACAAATACCTAGCTTGGTTCCATAACTTGTGCTGTTATAAAGACTTAGGTGGTTGTATTGATATAGTATGCTGATTTCAATTCTCTTGGACAAATACCAAGGAGTGGAATATCTGAGTTATATTGTGGTTCCACTCTTAGTTTTTCTGAAGAATCTCCACATTGCTTTCCAGACTGGTTGTACTAATTTGCCATTATACCAGCAGTGTATGGGTGGACATTTCCCCCCACATCCTCATCAGCATTCACTATCATTTGTATTCTTGATGATTGCCAATCTGACTGGAGTGGATGAAATGTCAATGTAGTTTTGATTTGCATTTCCCTGATGGCTAGAGATGCTGAGCATTCTTACATAGATTTGTTGGCCTTTTGTTCTTCTTCTATTGAGAAATGTCCACTTAGCTCTTTTGCCCATTTATTAATTGGATTTTGTTTAGGTTTTGAGCTCTTTTTGTATTTTGGATATTAATCTCCTGTCAGAGGAGCAGCTGGCAAAAATCTTCTCCCTTTCTGTAGCCTTTCTTATCATGCTTATTTCCTTTGCTGTGCAGAAACTTTTAAATTTGTTACCATCCCACTTGTTGATTCTTGGTTTTATTTCTTGTGCTTTCAGAGTCTTCTTAAGAAAGTCAGTGCCTGCACCTTTATGATGGAGAGTGGACCCTATATTTTCTTTTAGCCATTGCAAAGATTTTGTTCTAATTCCTAGGTCTTTGATCCACTTTGAGTTGACTTTTGTTTGGGGTGAAAGATTGGGATCCAATTTCATTCTTCTACATATGGATACCCAGTTTTCCCAGCACCCTTTGTTAAAAAGGCTATCTTCTCTACAACATGTTTATGGCACCTTTGTTGAGTATCAGATGTCTGTATCTATGCAGATTATCTCTGTGTCTTCTATTTTATTCCATGGCCTTCATGTCTATTTTGGTGCCAGTTCCATGCTGTTTTTGTTACTACAGTGCTATAGTAAAATTTGTGATGCCTCCAGCATTGCTCTTCTTGCTCAGGATTGCTTTGGTTATTCTGGGTCTCTTATTCCTCCAAATGCATTTTAGTATTTTGTTTTCTAGTTCTGTGAAGAATATCATTGATATTTTTGATGGGGATTGCACTGAATCTGTATAATGCTTTTGGTAGTATGGCATTTTGATAATATTAATTCTACCTATTCAAACACATGGAAGGTCTTTCCACCTTCTGTGGTCTTCTTCAATTTCTTTCTTCAGTGTTCTAAAATTTTCATTATAGAGGACTTTCACCTCCTTTGTTAAATTTATTCCCAAGCAATTTGTTTAGGTTATTATAAACAGGATAGTTTTCCCAATTTCTTTCTCTGCTGATTCATTAATGGATTATAAGCAACTGATTTATGTATGTTGATCTTGTATCTTTCTATTTTTCTAAGTATGTTTGCTAAATATGTTTATCAGTTCTAGAAATATTCTGGGTATTCTAATATAAGATCATGTTGTCAGCAGAGATAATTTGTCTTCTTTTCTTATTTGTATTGCTTTAATTTCCTTCTCTTGCCTGATTGCTCTGGCTAGAGTTTCAGAAACATCTGGACTAGAATTGAAAGCCCATAGATAAACCCATATCTCTGTGAAAATTGGTTTTCAACAAAGGTGCCAAGACTATTAATGCAGAAAGAAGAGACTTTTCAACAAATGGTGCTAGGGCAACTGGATAGTTACACAGAAGAATGAAATTGGAACTATACCTCACAAAATATTCATAATTAATTTGAAATGTATAAATAACCAAAAAATAAAAGCTGAAAACTCTTAGAAAGCATAGAAGTAAATCCACATGACCTTGGATTTGACAATAATTTCTTAGATATAATATCCAAAGCATAAGCAATAAAAAAAAATATGTTAGTTTGATTTCACCAAGCTTTAAAAACTTTTTTTGCATGAAAGCACTTCATAAAAAGGATAAAAGACAACCTAACATATAGGAGGATTTATTTGCAAATCATATCCTTTGAGGGGACTAGTATCCACAATTATCTAAAAATTGCTCACACTTCAATATTAAAGTCACAACACATTCAAAAAATTGGGCAAAGCATTTAATAGACATTTCTCCAAAGAAGATACAGAAATGATCATTAAGCAGTTGAAACAATGCTCAAAATCATCAATCATCCAGGAAATATAAAGTAATAACATAAGATATTAGCTCACACCTATTAGAAGAGCGAGCCTGAAAAGATGAAAAATAATAAATGTTGATGAATATATGGAAAAACTAGATCTCTTTTATCTTGTTGATACTATAAAATTGTGCAGTCACTATAGAAAATATTCATTATTTCCTCAAAAATTTAAACATGGAATTTTCCATGACATAGCAATTCCATTCCTGGGTATATATCCAAAAGCATTGGAAAAAAAAGCACTAATCAAACAATACTTGTACATAATTGTTCATGGCAGCATTATTCATAATAGTGCACACCAAAATGTCCATCAACAGGTGAATAAATAGATTTTTAAAATATAGTACATCTACCCTTTGGAATATTATTTAGCCATAAGAAAGTTATGAAGTTCTGATACATGCTACAACATGAATGAAAATCTTTCATATGAATGAAGTTATAGAAAATCTTTCATATGAATGAAATTACAGACAAAAGATAACTCTTATTTTATTTTTTTATATTTATTATTTCTTATTTGTTAACATAGACTTACATATTGGATGGAATTATTGTTACATAATCATGCATACAAGGATAATGACGTAGTGAGACAGTAAGTTGAAGTCGATCTTAGACCAGGAAAAAGATCACATTTTTAAGACTAGAATTATATGAAAGATTCAAAATAGAAAATATATAGGAAAAAAAAGCAGATTAGTACTGGCTAAGGCTGAAGACAAGAGGGAATGGTAAATGACTGCTTAACTGGCATGCAATTTTATTTGAGGTTGCTGAAAATATTTTCAAAACTATTTAAAAATATTTTTAAAAGATTCCTGGGGTGGCTGTACAATATTGGAAATATACTAAATGGCACTGAATTGTTCACTTCAAAATGTTTAATTTTATGTTATGTGATTTTAACCTCAATTTTAAAGCTATGTATGGATCTCATTCAGAAAGTTTCTCTTGAATCAATAATCTATTATGAATTATAACTTTCAATCAAATTAATAGTCTTTACTTTCTGCTTTCATTGTTTGCTTTTTGTTCTGGGGTATAATTATTTTCCTCTCCTTAGACTTTGGCATAAGAGTATGAAACATAACCCAGAAGACACTGTTGATAACAATAGCCTCTACCCTCTGGCCAGACTGTTCACTGTCTTCCCTCTCAAAAAATGAATTTGAATGTTTTCATTGGAGTAGGTATTTATTGTTTTGTTTGTCTGTAATAACTTCATCCATTCCTACCCTACATACTATTAGGATTCTTCAGAGGAATCAAACTAGTTGGAGATAGATAAATATGAAAGAACTTATAAGGAATTGGGTGGCTAATCACCTAGGGTAAGAATATCACGGTGGGGGTGAAGTGTTGGTCTTCATTGCTGACAGGTGGGGTATACAGTGGTGGCCATAGCAAGGGTGATCTTGATGGGCGGAAGTCCTCTTTGCTGAACCCATGCATAACCTCCATCCTTTCCTCCATGGCCTTGGCCATGTTCTTCATGAGTCCATTGGGACAGGAGCATTTAGGGAACAAATACTGGTATCCAAAGAACAAGTTATCCTATCCATTTGATTATTAAAATCTTCCTCTGCCGAGATCACCCTTTGGTGAGCATCTACGTAGGGCACGAGGATATTCATGGTTTTTGCTCCTTCAGAAGAGTCTATCCATATACCTCTTCTCCAAATTTGAGTCAGCAGTTTTCCAATCACATTCCTTCCAAGTATATGATCATCAAGCCAAACCACTGGCCACAGCACATGAATTGGCATATAATCACACACCCGGCTATTTCTTCTACCAAGAGACATGTATGAACACACATGCTGCCCAAAGTTCTGACCACTGAGGATATTTGCCTTCACCACTGTGCTTCAGGGATGTCTCAAAAAGGGGTTGGGTTGTAGCTACAACTGCCACTTTCAGATGGTGACTGCATATATTATAGAAACATCTGTGAACCAGGCCTGTCTCTTCCCTTCATCTGTCAGCTGATGGTAGGAAACTGCCCATCAGGCCACAGAAACAGGCTAGAAGAGAAAAGACAGTGTAACAGGAATATGGGCTATGAATATTTCAGCCACTCCTTTATGTGGCGTATTTGTGCCTTCAGTATCTGCTCGGACCCCATAAAGTACTTCCCACATTCACTTAGTAATAGAATTACTCTGAATAATCATTGCTTAGTGGGAAAGCTAACACTCAGTTCACGATAAGCAACTCAGGCAACGTTATAACTTGGTGGCTGAAAGCCTGCTTTTGTGATTCACCCGTGGGGGACTAATAAAGGGTTCTTCACCTCAAACGGTTTTAGCAGAAGCAGGCAGTTGGAGCATCCAGGCCACTTAGCTCTGCTCTGCCCCAAACATAAAGGCTTTCATGTGACCCAGTGTGGGCCAGTCTTGGACATAGTTCAAGAGTAGACATGTGACTCAAGTCATGACAACTAGATGCCTTCCCAAAAATTTATCAAACTTGAAGTTGAAGGAGAAAACCCTTTCTCATTGCTGAGCAAGACGTAGAATGAAGTTCACAGTTTCTGCAGCTGCACATTACTACCATCCACCAATATCTCTTGATAGAATGGAGTAGAAACTGGCTCTGAGGGATGAGTAAAGCACAGATGGCTAGAAAGGGTCCTGGTGACAGTCACCAAATGGCACTATTTCCAAATGTCAGGAAGGTCATAACCACCAAGTGGC
>PVKS010009026.1:0-65692 GCA_004027875.1 Aplodontia rufa | reverse complement strand
CAGGCAACATATTGTTGGATTTTGTTTTTTGATCCAGTGGGTCAGTCTGTGTCTTTTAATTGGGGCATTGAGACCATTCACATTCAAGGATAGAATAGATATGGGAGGCTGGTTCACAGACTTTGTATTGATTACAGAGTTTTGAGTCATCTTGCAAGTCTGTTTTTGTATAGAGTGATAATTGACTCTCCCTTGTTTAAGGATTTAGCATATCATTGGCATTGTCTTCTGAATGGAGAACATCTTTGAGAATGTTCTGTAGAGCAGGATTTGTGTTCATGTATCTTGCTAGCTTGAGTTTATCATTGAAGTATTTAATTTCCCCTTCACATTTGAAGCTGAGTTTTGCTGGATATATTATCTTTGGGTTGAAGTTGTTATTTTGTAACACTTGAAAGATATTGTTCCAAGCTCTTCTGGCCTTCATTGTTTGCTCTGAAAAATCCATAGTGATCCGAATTGGTTTGCCTCTGAATGTGATTTGGGGCTTTTCTCTAGCAGCTTTTAGAATTCTCTCCTTGATTTCTCTGTTATTCATTTTGTATGTGATATGTCTTGGGGAGTTTCTCAGTTGATTAGGTCTATTTGGAGTTCTATAAGCATCTTGTATGTGATAATCCAGATCGATAGTAAAATGTGGGAAGTTCTCACTTATGATTTCGCTGAAAAGATTCTTTAAGCCTCTTGTTTGCTGTTCAGAGTTTTCCTCCAGGCCAATGATTCTCAAATTATTATGCCTCATCTCATCAAATATTACTTGGAAGTTCTGATTATGTAATTAATATAAGCTGTTTATACTGCTTATCTTCTTTGAATTCTACGTTGTTTACCCGAGCCTCATTGTCCAATACTCATTCTTGGAGAGCTGATGTTCTGTTTTCAGTAGAGTAAGCTCTGGTGTTGGTTTCTACCAGAGAGGATTTGATTTGATCATCTGTGTTTTTCAATTCTGATAGCTCCGCTACATCTCTTTTCAGGATTTCTATATCTTTGTAAAGCTGATCTCTCATTTTGTGGAACTGCTCCCTTATTTCCCTGTAGAAGTTGTCCCTGATCTCTTGAAATTGCTGCCTGAACTCTTTATTTCATCTCTCAATTCTTTGATTGCATTACTAATCATAACGCTGACACAATGCCTTTGGTTTTCATCTGGGGCTCCAGCCATGGGATCCTTTGGTAGAGAGCTGTGGGGTTGAGGAAGTGAATTATTTCCCCTTTTCCTCATATTCTGAGTCCAAGAGCATGACTTGTACTTCAAGAAAGTTGCTCTTGGTGGAGTAATTGGAGCTTCTTATGGCTTTGTTTCATTGTGATGGCTTACTTTGAGAGAGATCTCACAGCGAATTGTGAGAGCAAGCCAGTGCCCGTTTTGAAGCGTGTCTATTTCTTCAGATAGCAGGGTCTCTCCGAAAGTGGGGAGAAGGGATGACTAGGAATTCAAGGAGGTAAGTTGGGGAGGTAATAAATCACTCTTGCCTTTGAGTAAAGAGGAACACTGGATTAGGGGGGGCGTAGGTTATTCTATTAGGACTAAGAAAACAGAATTGGGATGTGGGAAGGGTAAAGACTTTGGGTGAGGGTGAGAGAAAAATGCTTATATTTAGGGATTATCAGAGTACAGGGGAGGAAAAAGTTAGTATGGGGCGTGGTTATCTTCACTCTCCAGAGGTTGAGTCTATCATGCTATCATGAAACGTTTTTGTGGTTGGGATCCAATGTTACAGGGGTAGTAGTAGGGATTAAGAAGACTTAGAAAGAGTATTAGCCAATCACTAATACATACACACAAATAAATATTTACATCCACCAACACTAACTTCAGTATTAACTGTACAGCTTTAAAGGGGAAAGAGAGAAAAAAAATCTGTATAATAAAAAAATAAAATAAGATAAAATAAAAAATAAGACAAAATAAAAATAAAAAATAATGAAATAAAAAGTTTAAAAGCTAGAAAAGTAAAAGAAAATGAAAATAAAAATAAAAAAATAAAACATTCTTAATGAAATTTTGGATCTATAGACAATGAGGGAATCTGAGACCTCAATATGAATGTGTCTCAGTCTGTGGCCCCCAGCGGGCTGTCTCCCGGTACAAGTATCGCTCCCCACAGTGAGTGACTTGGCCGATGACTGTTTTAGTTAGGAACGGGACCGAACAGCAACGGTATCTGTGGCTCTGCTCGCATCCGCAGTCCTGGCTGCTGCTGCTTGCAGCCCTGCCCTGCAGTCGTCCGGAATTGTGACTAGCGAGCCAGTGGAAGGAAAGGGAGCCTGTCACTGTTCCTGGCCGAAGGCAAAGACCCCCTATTTCCCATCGCTCCAACAGTCGCTCCGCAGCCCCGCCCCTGCAGCCGATGGGAAATTGAGTCCTGGAAGACCCAGTGGTGGCGGCCACCAGGCCCGGGGGCGACTCCCAGCACAGCTCTTGCTCCCCGCAGAGGGTGAGCTTGGCAGACGTCTGCTTAATTGGGGTCGGGATGGGATCAGCGATGAAATCTGTGTCTCTGCTCAGACCCACTGGATTGGCTGCTGCTGCTTGCAGCCCGCCCCTGCAGCCGGTAGGGGATTGTGTCCAGCCAGCCCCGGATGGGAAGGGGGCCGGCCACCCTTGCTGGCCAAACAGGCAAAATCGCCCTATCTCCTCGCTCCTACGGTCACTCCGCTAACACCAAGCAAACAGCTGAACCGCAGCAGGGCAGACAGAACTTTTTCTGGCAGGCAGTCAGCACAGGTAGCCTTCTGTGTCCCTGGCGGGAGGGGGAAAATCCCCCACTTTTTTTTCTTCTCAAGAAACTCCCAAGACTCAGCGCCTTATAAAAGCTTCACAAACGAGTACTAGAAGTTCAAATATAGATTCCCCTGGACGTGCCTTGGAAAATTGCAGATGCACTGGACTTTTCCCAAGCAGACCCGGAGCCTTTGGAAATGCTGTCTCCCTTCAGGTCACCATGTTGGAAGTCCTCCTGTTTCCTTTTAAAGCTCAGCAAAATGGAAGTAATATGCAAAAAGTTTCACTTTAGGTATTTGTAGAGAAGCAGAATTTCTTCCTTCATGAGCAATTGCTCCTTTGTGCCAGTCTTCTTACTGGTGCATATATTTCCATCATTCCTCTTATTGTATGAGAGGATCAAGGACATGGCTTTTATATGTGAGGTGACATCTCTTCATATTGTCTTTGTGAAAATATTACTTGCAATTTCTATTAGCTTGGCCTATCATAACAAAATACCAAAGACTGTGTGGTTTACATAACAGAAATATATTTTCTCAGTTTTGGAGAATTTCACAGTTCTAGAAGTCCAAATCAAGGTTCCAAGAGGGCTAATGTCTGGTGAGGGCTGTCTTCCTGGCTTGTGGGAGCCGGTCTCACATGGCCCTTTATCTGTGTGCTCGTGGAGACAGCTGACCCAGGTGTGTTTTCCTTGTCTTAGATGGACACCATCCTATGGGTTAGAACCCCACCCTGTGCCCTCATTTAACCTTAACTACCTTCTTATAAGTCATTTCTCCAAAAGAGTCACATAATGGGGGTACAGTTTCAACATCTGCATTGTGAGGGAACATGATTCAATCCACAGCAAAGCAAAAACTAGAAAAAAGATGGTGGGTGGAGTATAAGACTTCTCTACAAGATGTTGCCATTCTTACTTCAGTTTTGAAAACGAAGTGAGAACAATGCAAAAATAAAGAAAATAGCAATTATTAAGTTTTCTTATGTGTCAATGACCAGAGCGAGAAGTTGGAAAACAGGGAGGTATTTGCAGAGGATTATTTTGTTGCCTAACACATGATTACTTTCCATAAATGTGCCTGGCATGTAAGCTTTGATAAAACTTCCAGTCTCTAAGTTTAGGAATCAAGATTCAATATTTGCCTTTATTTCCTCTTTAATCAACATGTGTCCAAGTTTCTTAAACCCATTGATTACGAGGGAACCAGTAAGATGTTAAAACCAATTGAAAAAGCACTTGGAAGGCTAGGCCCAGCAACACTCAGTGTCTAAATAGCTTGGTCCATGAGTATATTTATTACTGAGGTCAACGGGCAATGGATGGGTCCAGCACTACATGATGCATGACATTCTTGAGGCCAAATTTTTTTTTTTAAGAGTGGGGGTGGTGGTGTTGGGTATTTGAACATTAGCAGGCAAAAACTTCAACATCTCACTTCCGCCGATATTGGCTGCTGCTGCTTTTTCCAGTAATAGATTGGGCAATAGCTACCCCGAAGAAATGTGGGGGATGAGAACGAATGCTAGAAAAGCCTTTCTGCGATTGCTCCTCTCAACGCGGGACCATGACCCCAGCCCACCAGCCACGCACGTCCCAGTAGACCGCGGCAGGGCCCTCCCCGGCAGCTGGCTGGACTTGGGGCAGGCCAGTGCTGCCTCCTGCCTGGTAACCAATGGGGCTTTTGTTCCATGTTAGTCTTTGAGTTTTGCTGGAGGAAGTCAGCCGAGTTCTAGCTTTTGAGATCTAGTTAGATCACTTTCCCTTAAATAAAAGCTGCATTTTTTTCAAACTGTGTATGAATTTGCAAGGTGAATTTTGCTTCTATTTTGTTGGTTTATCTCTTTCTATCTTCACTAAGCTTCACCTGAACTTAATTGCTAGAACAAGAACAGCATGCATTGCCTCTTGGAAAACCCTAGCAGACAACACGCAGACACGCAGAATATAAAGCAAAGCGAGGGATGCTGTATTTGTCAGGATAACCACAGCATCAGGAAATAGTCTCAAATACGCTCCGATTTTCTACTAAGAAATAATGTCAATCAGGGCATTTGGTTCTTGTATGAAGCATTTTAAGGTAACGGATGGTTTTCATGCTTTATTTTAATCTGGTTCATTATTGTGTAGCTAGATAGTTAAGCAAACATACAAAATCTAAACTTTAAATGAAAATAAATACAGGACTAAATATTAAGGTCATGAAAAATTAATGACATCATATGGTAAGGCTCAAATAGATTACGATGCTAACAACTTTCTAAAAGGAACATGTGGACTCATGGGAGAAGCACTGTCAAAATTTTATCTGTAGTAAGTTCAAAGAGGACTTTCTAAAATTTGAACATGTCCTTCAGCAGTTGGCATGAAGACCACTAGATGAATGCAAGTTTCAAAATTCACAGAACAAAGCGAGGAGACCTTTAATTTTACACCCTTCCATACGGCACTCTGTCTATACATTTTAGTTAAGAAGATTAAGCCATACCATACCATCGCCACACCTCCTCCGTAGTCCCTATCACACATCTTCCCTTGAAAGGTGGCACCAACATAATTTGATGTATCTCTGTAACTTAAATTTAAAATGGGATCATAATCATATAATTTTGCAAAAGTAAGCACAATTAATTCTCAATTTTCCTATGACAAATTTTAGTTTTACACATTGATATTAAACTCATAAACATTTCACTTAACAGTGTAACACAGCTTGGGATGTGACTAAATGTTTCTGTGCGTTTGAAAAAAAAATAGCAGGTAAGAGAAAGTGGGCTACCATTTGGCTTTCTATGACATAATCAGGATCTGTTTTATGGGGTGTCTTTTTAGATGGAAATGAATCCATGCCCTCAAAAATGATAAACATAAATCAGCTGATGAATGGGCAGTCACGTTGGGGATTAAAGTCTCCTCGTTAATCAGTTAGAGCTAGCCTGCCAGAGGTATGGGACAAAAATTGAAAAATAGTAACATTTTGAAGTTTGCATGTATGATTTTACTCTATAGAGCATATATTCTGAAAAGCAATGAGCTTATCAAGCAAGAGAGGCATATATGCTAAAATTATCAGCATAATGTGGCTACATTACATATGTATTATATTGAAATAGAAAGCATTTCTATTTCCCTCTCTCTCTTTTTTTTTTTTTTAACTTAATGACATCAAGGTAAAGAAGGCTAAATCGCAATACTCATAGAATTCGGACAGGTCTCTTTGAAGAGACATTGTTCACATCGTGGCCAGTCAGGAATGTTTAATGATGTGGTGCGCATGCTAAGGGAAGAAGGCATGTGGTCCAAGATCCAAGGGCGGAGCTTTAACTACAAGCCAACTGCTAAAGCTATGGGCACCAACAATTACGTGGTTAGGTGTGGGTCAGGAAAAACTTTCACATTACTATACGGCAGAAAACGCCACAGGAGACTTTCTCTAAATGCCTGTCAATTGTCAGAAATTGGGGTGAACTGGTATGTTTTCTGCATAGGCTTTAGTAATTACAAAATATGCTCACACAAATAAAAAAGCCACATCGTGAGGACGCAAAACAAGATAAGATCGTTTCCATTGCAGAAATCGGTGCAACAACTCATTTGCATCTCCAGTGGTTGACATTTTGTTTTCATCTACCCAAAGCTCCAACGAAGACAGAATTACTGTAAGTTTAAGGGGAGTGAAAATCTAAAACAGAACAAAAACAGGAAATGTATTCAAAATGGATTTGGTAATCTATGAAAATTCACTTATGACACACATTAAACAAATGAGCTATAATTCTGGAATGCACCTCCTACAGTATAGTAGGTAATAAATGCTATTAAGAGTACTTAACACGAGCGCTTTGTTTAGTTTAACCCTTAACAGTAACCCAAGCAGGTCTACAATCATCACTATTCCTATTTTACGGGAATGAAATGAAATGATTCTTATCCACCATCACCCAACATGTATATTCAAGCGGTGTCATAAAAGAAAGTATAGGAAGTGTTTTCCTAACCAACAAGTGCAAAAGTATAAAAAAGCATACTTACAGCATTCGTCAATCCAATCAACTGGAAGATTTTTTTGGTGACAACAGCTGGATCAGAACCCATATAATTATACTGTAAAATACAATTACCTTTTAGATCCACATATACATTGTTAGGCCTTTAAATATTTACATTTTTATTAAACACATATGAATTCAAGTTATTATTATTATTTTTTTGTAACATGAGGGATTAAACCTACAACCTAACAATTACCTCAACATGTTTGAATTCTTACATGATCTTGGGGAACTGTGCTTAGGTTCCTGGGGGACGTAGGGAACGGGGTAGGGAGGGGGGAAGGGAAAAAGAAGGACATCAAAGTGACCAGGGGGAGGTAGTATGGGTGAATCTAATCTGAGGGGAACCTCCGACTTCCATGAGAAGTCCAATTCACTTGGGGATTAAGTAAACTGAAACGTGGAACCATGGGGAACCCAAAGAGGGGAAACCATGTCTGGCACCATTGTTGGCTTGTTCTGTCATTACACTTTTATTCTTGATTGTTTGATGGTGAGCCCCTCCTAGTTGTAAGACCATGTTTATCGAATAAAAATTAAAACAAAAACAACAACAAAACCCTAACATCTCATGCAAGGGACCAGTGCTGTGCCCCTGGGGCACATTCACTTCACATTCACAGTACTAATTACGTATGTATGTCTTTATTTTAAGATGGGGTCCTGTTTAGTTGTCCGTCAACTCTATCCCACCCCATCCTCCCCAGTACTTGAGATTACAGGTGTGCACCACCACGCCCGCCAACATGTAAGATTTTTTTTTTTTAAAAGAGAGGGTCAGTGAGAAAGAGAGAATTAATTTTTATTTAGTGTTTCATGTGACTTTTGTTGCTCCGACACTTCGTTGTGTATGTGGTGCTGGGGTTCAAACCCACGTTCTCACACATGCCAGGCAAGGGCCGTAACCACTGAGCCCCTGCTCCAGCCCCAACAGGTAAGCTTTTAAGCAACATTATTTTATTATACAAACCACATGATATTCAGTGTAAAAATAGAAAATATAAAAAATAAAAAAAGATTAAGAACAAGAGATAATGCTGTCATTAAATCAATGATTACAATGGCAGACGGAAAATGTTACCTATTTTTCAAAGGTGAAAATCTAAATCTGAAAGATTATAGACAGACTATACACATTGAGAACCATGTCTGCCTAAAATATAAAAATACAATAGAAAGACAGAAGGCTCACCAGAACAAAAAATATAAAGAAAAGATTAAAGACAATGACAAAATTTAGAAACCATAAAATGGAAGAGTCGTAAATAATCACACATTTATAAAAATTCGAGGACTGGAGCAGGGCTCAGCGGTTGGAGCACTTGCCTCGCAAATGCGAGGACCTGGGTTCAAACCCCAGCACCTCATACACAACTGAGTATCAGAGAAGCAAAGGAAGATGAACAAATAAATAAAACTGATCCTTTCTTTTTATGTCCCTCTCTCCCTCTTTCTCTGTTAAAAAAAGTATAAAATTGTGAACCATATATAAGTAAAGCAATAGAATTCACCTGAAACCCCTACAATATGCAAAGTGGCTATGCAGGTATCTTTGAAAGCAAGAGAAACTGTCACTCATAGCAAATGGATTGACCTAAATTTTGTGTAAGTAGTTAAAGCTAGGATAACCTCTAGAATGGGTACGTGAAAAACTCCCAAAATGTTAATATTGAATGATGCCTTTCATATAATCTTTTGGAAATAAAAAAATAAAGAAATGGAGATCAGAGTCATGGATTCCAGAGGTCAGGGAAGGTCATTGAGGAAGAAACGGGTGCAGCTATAAGAAAAGAGTGCAGTGGATACTTGTGGAGATGGAATTCTTCTGTATCTTTACTGTACATTGTTTATAGGGCTGTAATATACTCTTCCAACTGCCTAGGAATATATGACTAAAAAGCTGAATTAGAAAAAAAAAACTAGAAAAATTTCACTATGACGAAGGAAATAACGGAGAAAAAATGGCTATGAAACATACAAAAAGTCAAAATAGCAGATACAGACATAAACATACAAATAATACCATTGAAACATGAATGGATTAAAAAATCAAAACAAACATCAGAGATGGTCAGACTTAACTGAAGAAACAAAAAAGGAGAATTAACTGTTTGAGGAAGGCATATTACATTTTCAAAGATACAAATGCCTTGAATATAAGAGGATTGAAAATGTATGCTATGCAAACAACAATGAGAAAAGAGTTAGGATGCTTCTCGGGAAGATGCAAAATGTTCACAAATGCATCTAAGAAAAGAGTCAGGAAATTACACAGACTTACAAATGATGAGATCCAAAGGAGAAAGAAAATTTAATAATAGAGATTTAAATATGTGATTTTCAAAAATTGCAATTTTTACCCAGAATAACTGGGTAAAAAAATCAGCACAGATATTAAGGATTAAAGCAAAATTATAGGTTGATAGTGTCCATAGAGCATTCCACTGCAAGACAGCATGTGTTCTTTCTGAGTGCCATGGAACATGATCCAGAAATCAAGCGTATGGGCAGCTGTTAAGATTTCACCCAGTTGAAGCAATTTTAAAAATGCAAAATGAGGCTCAACAGTTACAGAGCTTGCCTGGCATGCGCCAGGATACAGGTTCAAACCCCAGCACCAAGTACACAGCGAAGGGTCAAAGTAATAAAAGCCACGTGAAAAACAAATAAAAAGTGACTCTGTCTGAACAGAAAACGATTAAATTAAAAACAGAAATGAAGAGAAATTTGGGAAATTCGGAATATGTGGTCAATTATAAATAATCAATGACCAAAGAAGAAATCTCAGGGGACTTGGAAAATACTATATTTATCAAAATATAAGATATCATAACTTGTGGTATTCAGCTAGAAGAATGAATACCAATTGAGGGCAATTGATAGGAGGAAACAGCAAGAGTGTCAGTGGTATGGAATTTAGGGTCTAGAAATAAACATTCATAAATTGATGGCCAGTGGTTATTGACAAATGGTCAAGGGATTTCCTTGGGGACATTTCAAGATACAGTAATACAAACTCATATATTTTAAATGATAAAGTCAGGAATGGGCCCACAAAATAGAGGAATAATAGATGAAAATAATGAAATTATTTCAGGATTTCCAAATTTCAAATCATTGTAAGTCCATTTCATTGAGGAAAAACTACAAGAAATAACCTTAAGGAACAATAATACTGTTTCTTCTCCCCAATATAAACCAAAGCTTTCTGGCTTATCTAAAGATTGTATGAATGGGAAACTTATTTCCTCTTTTAATAATATAGATAACACGAAGCTTTATTTTCAAAATTTAAAAAAAGTATTGGAGTATATAGAATAAGTTTATATGATTATAAAATCTTTAAATTACATAAAGGTACCATATAATTTGTTTACATTATTTTCAAAATTAAGAATAAATTTTTCATAAAAATTTGAATCCCAATTTCTTACTGACATGGATAACTTCAAAGATGGCTAGTGCCACATTGTCCCTAGTTCTCCCCGGTCACAAATTCATTCCAAATTATTTTTATAAGTCTTTATTGCTAACACAAAGTGACATAAAACAAACAAATCAAGAATATACTTACCAAATGTTTTTCAACTACAACATGCAATTCTACATACTGAGGGACCTCATATGGCTGAAAAGAATCCACAAACTTTATATCAAAATTGAAGAATTACTTAAATATTTTCAGTCTCTGTCACTACTAATAATGAACTCAATGCTGAAATATATGGTTTTACATGAAGAAACGGAACCAAGAAAACATAAGCCTAACTAGAAGTCATAGAATCTTTTTCAGCAATTTCCTCTGTACCTAATCGACCATTTAAGTGACTCAGAAAATAAGTTTCCTCTGCCTTCCTTCTTTGATATTCTTGCTGTTCCTACATGTAGTTCATTTAAAAAAAAAAAAGGGACAGTGAGAGAGAGAGAGAGAGAAAATAATTTTTATTTAGTTTTGCACGTGGCTTTCGTTGCTCCGACACTTCCTTGTGTGCGTGGTGGTGCTGGGGTTTGAACTCGTGTACTCGCACATGCCAGGCAAGCACCGGAATTGCTGAGCCACCGCTCCAGCTCCCTATGTGTATTTCTATCAACTCTTATTGCATTACCTGTGTTCTGATATTGCACTTAATCCTGAAAGAGCAGTGAGAGAGTCTTGTGTTTGTATTCCACCTAAAGAATGCAATTAAATCCTTATAAGCTGCCTCCGAAAAGGATGAGCCACAGGGAGTCAAATCACAGATTTTCCTGAAGGGGACCACAGGTATCTCTAGACGAGTGTTTGGGGTGGGGTGCCAGACACTTAGATGACAGTGATTAAGTTAGACACGTGCGCCTGGCTTCACCAGGTTTGAACTCTGGCAGCTTTATGTCGGTCTGCTGAAAAATGGGAATGCCAATCGCACTGTAGTGCTCACTACTGGAAGTGCTGCCTTTCCCCATCCTTGCTGCAGGAAGGCAACCTGTCACAAACGCCCTGGGGACAGACAGACCTTGCAAGCCTTGCGACACCAGCTGTTACCATGACACCACCCCCCAAATGCAGGAGACAAGCCTCTAATCGCAGAGGACAGGATCCAAACTCAGAATCCGAGGACACTTTTGCTATGCTTATTTGACACTGGCATTTAATTCCTTGAAAGTTCAGGACGGTCTCATTTGAGTTAAGTGTGTTTCTAAACATAAGAAAAAGAGCCTGGCAGAGGGAATAAATAGCAAACCTGCAGTTTGAGGAGAGATCAGAACAAAATGGTTATGGGAACTTAAAGGAGAAACAGTTGGAACAAGTAAGACAAATTTAGGGCATGCTGATCACTCATTTTTGTTTAAAATTCTCTCTTTTGGTCCAAATCAAGGGTTTTGTATTGAAAAGGCAGATGAGATTCCTTTATAGTCTACTTGTCTTTTCATTACTTCCATTCAATATTAAGCACCAAAATGTTTCCTGGCCTAAATGGGAAAGTTAAAATCCTTTGCTTATAAGACTATCATTTCAGTCAAGTCCCTAAACAAGAGTACACTGCTGGATTTCAACCGCTGAAACACTGTGTTAAGGAGTGGAGGATTCAAAACCATTTTTTGGTTCTGACCAACACCACGCGTCAGCTGTCTTACATTCCCCAAAGTAATTCTTGTTCATTTTCGTCTCTGAGATTGGAACTGATGATGGTTTCATAGTCCATTCATTATGAGCAGTCTTGTCCAGAATAAAGTAAGAGGTCTGCTTCAGCTAATAGACGTGTAATAAAAGAGCATAAAAGCATGCCGGGAAAGGCGTCCCTTGGGCAGGTGGGCAGTTTTCGTGGTTGGAGAAAGCAGCCTGGAAGAAGGACAGGGCTTGCTATGTGAGCTGACGAGATGACCCGGCTGCAGGATGAAGGTGGCCCCGGGGCAAAGTGAGTACTAAAGAACTGGATCTAGGCAAATAGATCAGAGAACACACTGCTGGCAGTGCGTCCAGTGGCAGTGTAGACGGGATAAAGATTTCTATTTAAAGGAAGTCAAAGGTCATTGGTACCAATGCTCAGGGAGTGGGACGGGAACATGAAGATTGCTAGACTGATGATGGATAGATGGTATAGGAGCATGGCAGAGGGAATAAATACAAATCCGCAGACTGATGACAGATATCAGATAACACACTGACGATGCTGGAGATAGACAGTGTGGGGGAGAGCTATGCATTTTTTTCTTTTTAACCCTGGCCAACCAATGTGAGATCAATACTCAGGAAGCTAGCAGGAGCGAGAGATCTACAAGGCATGGAAAGCTCTGGGAAACGTGTAAGAGGCTGAACCAGCTAAACCCTGAGTGAAACAAAGAAACGTCAATAGCTAAAATCTGAACGTGTAGGGGAAACCCAGGAAAGGGAAGAGAGTGTGAGAAGCAGGAGAGAGTACATAGGGCAGAGAGCAGAGTGAGGAAAAATTCTGGGGAGTTTTTATTTTATTTGACTCTTTAAAAATGCATCTAATATTGGGGTTGGAGCTATGGCTCAGGGGCTACAGTGCTTGCCTGGCATGCACAAGAACACAGGTTCAAACCCCAGCACCAGGTACACAATGAAGTGTCTGAGCAATGAAGGTCACATGGAAAACTAAATAAAATTGATTCTGTCTGTCTTTTTCCCTCTTTCTCAGTGTCCCTCCCTCTTAAAAAAAATGCATCTAATATTTTAAACAACTGATTTGGCAGTGGGTCATTTTGGAGTAATTGTACTGTAGTGTATACAGTACAATTGAATACAGAATAAGAAAGCTCCACTTTCTGAATATGAAATTTGTAGGTGGAGGAAAGAATGGTAAGCACATAATTAAGAGATTCTACTTTATTTAGTTTATTTTATTTTTAGTATAGAATTTAGTATACAATTATATTCCTAGGCTGAAGGAAATGTAGAATAATAATTCAAAATAGTAGAAAGAATTAAAAGTATTAATGAAGTAAGGTTTCTAGCTTTCTATTTAGAATTGCATAGGTAGAACTCAAAGTTAAAGAAAATAACAGATAGTAAAATTTAAGAACGAAAATTTTAACCCCAGAATTAGTAATAGGAAAGAAAGGTATAAGAAACTAAGATTAAAGAGAAAATCTGACAGGTAGAACTCTACATATTGAGTTGAAAGGAGAATATCACGATTAAAGCCCATAAAGAACTTATTACAGGGGGCTGGAGCGGTGGCTCGGCAGTTATAGCACTTGCCTGGCATGCCCGAGTACGTGGGTTCAAACCCTAGCACCACCTACACAACTAACTGTCTGAGCAACGAAAGCCATGTGAAAAACTCAATAAAAATTGATTCTCTCTCTGTCTCTCTCTCACTCACTGTCCTGCTCTTTAAAAGAAAAAAGAACTTATTACAGAATATTTAACACCGATTGCTAATAAGGACAATCAATGCTTTCTTTATGCAAAAAAAATGTGTGTGTTCAATGCAGTTAAACTTCAATGTTTTATAGTGTGTCCCTTGGCCTCTGTTTTTCATTTCCCATTTTATCATATAATCTATCTAAGTTTAATTGTGAATGATCAAATTTACCCATCTTTGTTTGTAGTGCTTTTGAGTTTAATCATAGGTCAGAAGGTTATCCCCTAAACCAGAGTGTAGAATCACCCTCATTTTAGTCTTGAATTTTCAGTTTTTCAGCATTAGACCTCTGTTCTAATTAGAGTTTCTTATAGGAGAGGTAAAGTACAGATACAATTTTGTCTTTCAATGAGTTACAATTCAGTTATCCCAATAAATTGTAAGCTCCATCTTTTCAACAATGAAATGAGATTGCTTACTTCTCTGAAACCACGCGTCCGCCTGCGCATGTTTCCACATGGGATGTAGATTGTCTGTTTCTTGTGCCTTCCCGTGTTTTCTCATCTGCTTCCCTTGCTCATGACATATTCATGTGCTTCCACAGATATGCTAATATGTTCACTTTTCCAAACCAACATGATAGTCAGCTTAAAGGTAAAAGCTTCTTGGCAGAATTGGGGTGTGGAAGATTACATTGAATTTTAAATACAGCTAAAATGGATAACTATGACTTTATAAATATAGCAGAAATAAATAGTATCGAAATGAAGACGGTGTATGTTTCCCCAAACGAAGCTGCATGGGTGAGTGAAGAGAAGAAGCAGGAGAAGTAACGATTTGGAACTTGGGTGGCAATAGTGGCAAAAGTGGTGTCCTGCAAGGTGACAGAATATGGGAAAATGAATTATGCTGCAGTCACAGCACACAGTAGAGCTCGTAAAGTTTTCGACAGATCTGCTGTGATGCGCGACAGCTGCAGGCACGCTAGGGTGGTGATATGAAAAAGACTGACGCTGAGTGTTGAAAAGGGCATGCAGAACCCGGAAGCCCGGACCATCCCTGCTGGGAGCATCAAAGTGCAGCCTCTTTGGAAGTTAATCATCCGGTCACTCAAAGTGAAATGACACACTTAGCAGATGTCCCCAAAATTCAACTGCTGGTGCACACCTAGAGGAATACAAGCATATGTCTACACAAAAACACATGCATGGATGCAAAACTAGACAAGTAGTTTGCAAAGGATGAAAGGCAGAACGGAGAAGGAACATGAGTTTGCTTGCACAGGAGGGACGTGGGTCTCTGTCACAGCTGCTCAACTCTGAATACTGACACAAGAAACATACATAAAAGTAGTAACGAATGGGTTCCCACAATCTGTCACCTATACAAACAGGCTGCAGGCCAGATTTGGCCTGAGGGTCAGAGTTTGTCAACTCCTGATCAGAGTGACCACTGATGTTACTATATTGTACAAAATATTTTGTACTTACCTTATAATCATGTGATAAAGCATACAAAATACATTGAACAATGTGCCAATTAAAAACTCCTTAGAGGAGAAAAATAAAATAATTAAAAACATTTGATTAATAGCAATGATGTAAAGGAAGAAGAAATATATAAGTCAAAAAAAAAAGGAAAGCCAAGTCATACGGTGTGTACATTAAAAGCAAAAGCAACAAATGCCCTATTTAAAAGAAAAATTTGTCTGATGTGATTTAAATTTTTATAATGGCAACATAGTGTTTGAGCTTTAATTGAAATATCTTTAGCTACTCTGACCACAAAAATATTGGAAATAATTTTCTAAAATCGGAACTAAAAGATGGATTATCACTACCAATATTGCAGAAATTTAAAGAGCTTTCAGGTAAGTTACAAAACTAGTTTTAAAATATATAAGCTATGAAGTTTTGTATAGGTATCTATATGTGAGTCTGTGTGTGAGTGTGTGTGGTGTGTAAATAGTATATCAGATAACTGAAGTGTTTATATTGCCGTAGGGGAAGAACCATACAGTTTACTCAGGTGATCACCTACCTCTATGCTCTGTATTCTATAGGACAGATTTTTAAATTCAATATCCTTCTCAGCATATAAAGAAACACGTCTGTCCTTATACTTTACTTGATAAATTATATGTTCAAAGCCAGTTGAAGACTCCAGGGGTTCAATTCCGTAAGTAACATTTTCAAACTGCAGTAAGCCCCTATAAATTCCAAGAAAAAAGTATAAATAAAATATTGAACTTTAAGAAAGGTCATGAAGTGCCACCTACTTTTTTAGTGGCATGTAGATTATTATCATCCTTAGTTTTAGTGGGTAAAGTAGAACAAGTTACTGAGCATCCAAAAACTTACTAAAGGCTTAGGACAGTAATACCATAGGTATTTGCCTAAGTATACTTCATGCTCGCCAAATATAAGAATAATCGTAATTCATTATAAGGGTAGGAGCCATTGTTAAAAATTATTTCCAAGTAATAAGTCCATTTTGCAATCCATACAATTATATATTACAACCTGAGTCCAGTACATGTGCTGATGATCGCCATAGAATTTGGATAACCTTCAATATATCCTTGGTAGTAGCAGAAATTCTGAAAGATAAAATACATACAGTTCTATTAGAAGATACGGTTCATCAAATGCTCAATGTTTCCAGAAGGGGTTTATGAGATTATTAGATGAGCAGATGGCTCAGTTTTCCAAAGTGATCCCCACAGGTTGATAAAGAATAAGTTCATGTTCATAGTCTTTCACGTGCTGTAAACTAAACCTGACCTTCTTGATCTCTAGGACAAAGTGAAGATAATCAAAACCTCGCTACCGCTCCCATACTCTCCTGGCTTAATTCTGCCCAGTAGAAAAACAAAATGATTTTGAAAAAGAAACTATCTTTTACACAACTTTTTTGTTTTGTTTTTATTTTTTCCATTTTTATTGGTGTGTTATCACAGCTATTTTGAGTATATTGGCAGAATAGCTTATACAGATATAACCTCACAAATACAAGTGCTAGAATCAAAAAAAAAAAAAAAACAAGCAGACAGAAAGAGAGAGCAACTGATAGCAGAAGGAAGGCAGCTGCACTTGCTGAGACCCTCGTGTGCATTTTCCCCGTGAAATATTCCCCCAGGCAGAGCAGCAGAGAGCCCCTATCCCACCAGCACACCCAGTCTACCAGCCTCAGGTTGGAGCCACAGTTTTAGAAGTGTAGGAAACTGAGGTGCCATGTCCAGGAGAGGAGGAAGGCGGCACCCAGAAAGGCCCCCCAATGCACCCTCTGTTACCCCAAGTGCAACTTTTGTACCTAACTTCTGCACTGAGAATTTGGGAAACAGGTTCCAAGGAGTCTCATAGAAGCCAAGACTGGAAAAGCTGCCCAGGGGAACTGTTTGGGATCTGATTTCAGCCAGGATATTTACCTGCCCTTCAGAGGAAAAAGTCACAAGGGCTACAATGTTCCATAGAGTGTGGCCATTGCATGACTAAAAGTATACTAGATGTTAAGATGAAAGGAAATGTAGCACACAGTGAAGAGAAAAATCAGAAAGACTGTTGACACGGAAAAAACCCAAGATTTGGAATTTATTAAAAATGACTTCAAAACAGATACTAAAAATGTGATCAAGAACATTGAAGAAAAATGGAGCACAGAAGGGAATCAACTGGGAAATTCAGAGACATATAGAGTACAAAAATCCAGCTAGAATAAAAATATATTTTTAATGAAATACACTGGGTAAGTTTTATTTTACTTTGGAGATGGCAAAAGGGGGAAATAAAAAAAAACCCTAAAAATTACAACTATAAAAATTACCAAATCTGAAAGGTGAGAGACGCTCTAAGAACGGCACGCAGGGTGTGGCTGCAGGGGATGTGGCGGTGGGGACAATGCTGGACAGGAGGCAAGGTAGGGGAGAACAGAAATGTCAGAGGACCAGGAGCAGCAGCAGAAGAACCCAATGGAGGCTAAGACCGTCTATTCCAGTGGTGGAAAGTCCAAGCTCCAGTTGCCATCAGCTAAGGAAGAACCCACAGACTGCCCCCAACAGCCTCCAAGAAGCCCAAAGACGCATGTGCCACATCCATCACACCTGGCTCAGGTAAGCTGAAGGAACTGTCCCGACTCTTGCTCCAGGAGTGATGGCTCTCAGAGCAGCAGACTTTAACCAAGGCCGGGGCCGTAAACCAAGGATGAGGCTGAAGAACAGCAACAAGGAACATCAGCCAGACCACACTCCTTCAAAAGGGGACGTGTGGGCCTGTTGGTCACCGTGACTCGGGAGAAAGCCCACAGATGTTTCCTGGTGTGGGGAGCAGGTTATAAAACAGCACCTAATTTCTTCCTGGATGAACTGAGTTCCTCTACAGCAGAGCGCAGAGAAGCTCAAGCCTAAGGGAACTCTCCCAAAACAGCCTGGGTTCCTTCACAGCCTCCCTGGGGCTGGCTCATCTGAGAGATTGATGGGAAGCACATGGTCACTGACCTATGCAGGACAGTCCAAGTGTGAAGGATCAGACTACAGAGCAATGTATGCCCCAGGGCAGAGTTGGCACAACCGAGGAGTCAGCCAATGATTGGGGGAAGGGACAAGAACTCTGCCATACTACTTCACCTGACTTGACGGGATGACTGGGTGTACCCTGTGCTGTCTCCCCCTAAAACCACTCAGCCAGCTTCTAAAAAAATCAGCACGAAATGACGACAGGACCCAGGGGGTAGAAGCAACATTCAGACTGCTCAAATATATTATCAAAAATGTCCAGTTTCTAACAAGAAAATTACAAGACGTGCAGGTAACAGAAAGTCCCTGTGTGCTACAGACTAAATATTTGTGCCCTCTGAAAATTAAATTGTTCGAATCCTAAACCCTAAGGTGTTGGTACCAGCAGAGAGGCCCTTTGGGAGGAATCTCACTGGCTGATTCACTCTTTTGCTGTGGTAGACAATGTCCCTGAAAGTATATAACGAGGAGGAACTCTCTGTATATAATTTTTAAAAATCTCCTTCCCTTTCTGGAGCTGATACTCCGCTCTAGGTTTTAGGTTTCTCCTGGTTAAGGGCTAGGGAGCTCAGACAGAGGAGAGCCTGTGTGGATGGAGACCCTCGAACCCTTCACAGCCTTCCAGGGAGCAGCTGATAGAGACTGTCTTGTTCCTTGTCTTTGTCCTTTCCGTATGTAATCAATTACAACCTCCTGCAAGTGTAAATTGCTAAGGTTCCTGCTCCATGCCACCCAGGAGAGCAGCGTTACGCCCCTGGTCCATGCTACAGCATTTATTAAATCTATTTTCCTGAATATTTCTCTGGCGTCCCATTTCATTGTAGATGTCTTTATTTTCCAAAATGGTGTGGTTTTAGGGATGAGTATCACTTGAAAAATTCATGAAAAACAAAAAAATTCAATAAAATTACCTGTTTTAAACCTAATTTGATGAACTTTGCTTGAATTTTTTTCCTAGGCTAGAAATAGGCTTACAGCAATGGCAAAAACATTGTTTATCAACGCAACACCGTATATTCATTTCATTTGAGACCAACCTTCAACAACTTAGGACATTTGGGTTATTATTAAAGCGTTGTCTGTTTAGTTTTTTTAACCATAAGTTTATCTTTCCTGTCTATCCCCTAAGAGGTGTACGAAGCAGAAGTAGATTTGGAAGAATAATGTAAAATTCCAGTCTGGGCTATGTGGCCCTGTGCATTTCTTAGTCTGATTTTTTTTTCTCTTCCACATATACACATGACACCCCCCACATAAATACCCGTGTGCAGATAACAGTACATGTTCTTCCTTTATTTGTGCAGACCCACAAATAGGCCGAGTCTATTATTTCTTCTGTCAAACCTTTAGCCTCAATAAACGATTGATTCACTGTAGAGAAATTGAGAATGAAGATGGAAAACAGCAAGGGGGATGCAGGGCAGAGCAAAAGCAAGAAGAAGAACATTTCAGGGTCCTCAGGCATGAGTAATCCTGACTAATTGGACTCGTATTTTCCAAATACTTTTGCCAAAAAATTATAGACATTGTTAAGTGAAGCTCTAAGTGTGCCAAATATATGAAAATTCTATGTATTTCCAAATGTGCATGAAATTTTATGTGTACTTATGAAATAGAGAATTTTGTCAGGTTAATGGCAATGGGGGAAACAAAAACAAAAAACTTCACCCTGGCTGGGGTGGGCACCAAACAACCTGGAACTGACAGAGTCTCTGGCAGCACAGCCTGGCTAAATCTGCAAGTATGTGGCACCTGGCTTCTGTTTCTGTACCTTGTATCCATTCTAGGATGCACATGGAGCATCAGACCATGGTTTCAAAATATGCTACAAAGCTATACTAAACCAAACAGCATGGAACTGGTCAAAAACAGACATGGGGACCCCAAGATCAAATTGCATTAAGTTCATTTTTCCTTTTTACATTGTCTGCTTATTTCTTATGCAGGTGGTGGCCAAATCTGGCCAGCAGGGATCTGGGCAGATTTCTTGTCTTGGCTGCTGGTAACATACACTTGGTCCCTGGACATTTTTCCAAGGACACTTTAGATTCTCCTTTTACCCCCAGACTTATCTCTCCTGATTCAAGTCCTGGTTTCTCATTCCATGTGTTTCAAGATACATTCAACCCCTATTGCCACAGGCACATAAGTACATACACATATATCCTCATGACATAATGTAGAAACACTGCAATCGTATTTGACTTGATAACCATCTGTTTAACAGGGCTGAGAACACTCCATCAAAAGGAAATGATTAAGTTCATGTCAAAACAAAATGTAACCTCAACCTTTTGTAATCTAGGAACAGATGGGCCCTAAATAATATGATCACAGAAACTCATTTCACAAAGACAAAACAGAAAATGAAAATCATACCTTAAATGGTTGTTCAAGAGGTTTCATGATTCCTGTACCGTCATAACCATAAAGTATAAAATTATGAGGTAAAAAAATTCTGTGAAAATAAAGGTAAATAGGTATTTAATGGGAATCTTGTTTCCAAACTTTCATTAAAAAAAAAGATCCTTATTATATTTATTATAAATAAATAGGTAGGTTGGCAGAAAAAGATTTTTGAGTGTGCAGATCTTCCACTTCTTTGATAAGTTTTCTCAAAAAGTCAAAGAAAAAGGGATGCCCGGAGTATTGGACTATGATTTCAAAATATACTACAAAGCTATAGTAATTGAAACAGCATGGGACTGATGTAACAGCAGACATGCAGAGCAAGGGACAGAATAGACATCAGAAATATAAATCCATTTATTTCCAGTCAACTGATTTTTGGCAATACACAACAGGGAGAGAATAGTCTCTTCAAAAACTCATGTTTGGAAAACTGAGTGTCCGCATGTGGAAGAACGGAATAGGACCCTCGACTCACAACGTGTATAAAAACATCCACTGGAAATGGATTAAAGGCTTCCATGTAAGACCCCAAAACTATGACGCTACTAGAAGAAAACATACAGAAAAGCTTCTTGACATCAGTTTGGGCAAAGCCTTTTTGGATATGACCAAAAATGCATTGAACACAAAAGCAAACAAACAGACAAACTTCTGCAGAGCCAAAGAGTCAAGCAACAGAGCGAGGAGACCACCTGCAGGATGGAAGGCAGTATTTCCAAGCCAGACGCTGGTAAGGGGTTCATCTTTAATACTTAAAATATATAAAGAACTCAACAGCAAGAAAATCAATAACTCACTTTTAAAAATGGGAAAGGACGTGAATACATGCAAATGGCCAACAGGTATGTAAGAAAATGCTCACTATCACTGGCCATCAGGGAAATGCAGTTAAATCGCAGTGAGGACCATTTCATTTTGATTGCTCTTTTTTGCTTGATATGTTATACTTTGTTTTCCCCAAATTTATTAGCCAGCATGGGATTGAGTTTGGCTAACTACAATTGTAATCTAAGTGCTTAATAGATTGCATTGGTTACATACACTAATTAAAAAAAATTTAATGATGCCCTAGAATCTGCTATGATACTTCAACTATACATTCATATAATGGAACTTGAAAAACTGTATGCTTTCAGGAAATTATTCAAATTCATCCTCCATAAAACCTCATGCATATCCAAAACCAAATCTGGTGCTCCTAGGAAGGAGAGAGATGGGAGCAGCACTGAGGATTCAAATCCAGGTGTCTGCTACAGAGACCTCAGGCTTTTAAAAAATAAAACAAGAAAATGAACACTCCTAAATTTATTCCACTTTCAAGTGCAAAATGATTCCATTCCGGATATTTACAGACAATCATTATAAATATAAGAAAGACGGCTGATACAACGCCATCACCTACTTTTGCGTTAGGTTCACAGTGTACAATTCCCCCTGGATGGTAATGGTGTAGGACACCTGGCAGGAGAGTGCATTTGGAAAGCAAAGAAACGAGAAAAAAAGGTTAGAAAGGAAAACTATCATTTTACGCTAACGACAACTCAACTCCAAAACACGCCAATGCAATAAAAAGAAAAAGTTAGAAATCAATTTGATGTTAAAATTTTGGCTTAGTTAGAAGAATGCAATTGGTATAATTTCTTGTTAATTTTTAATTTATCCAATAACAAACTCAGAAGAGTGGACATTTTTTTAATCTTGTAATTGCGTGAGCTTAATATTTTGGTCACTGTAAAAGTCTGTTTACAATGGACAGAATATGTCTAAATGACAACAGAAAGTTTATATATGGTAGAGAAATGAATTAATAACAGAATAGATAATATTAATAGATTTTATAAAATTTGTTTGTAGCTTGAATGCAAACTCAACTAGCTTATTAATATGAGGATTAAGAAGTGGTATCCAATGAAGGGACAATTTATTCTCTATCAGTCAGTTTGCAGAGACTTGACATCTTCATTATTGAAACTTTCCATCCGCAGCATGTAATACATCTCAGTTATTAAGATATTCTCTCATCTTGTTTTATTGTCTTTAGTGAGGTGGTTCTGCTTATCTTTGTGAGATTCGCATTTACATTTTTATGCGGTATAAATCAAATCTTTTTAGGAATTGTTTATATTTTTTGATTGCTGGAATAGAAATACTACTGGTTTTTGTATTGCAATTTCAATCATGTTTCCAGAAAAATTTGCTAAGTTAGTGTATTATTCCTAATTTTCCTTTAGATTTATATTTTGTTTTGTATTCTGTCTTTTTTCTGCAAATGATAGTGTTCTCTTCCCCTCCAATTGTTATGCCTATTGATTATTTTTATTGTTTTTTCTTTCCTTATTTCAATGGTTAGACAATGCTAAATAGAAAAAGTGATAGTAGGCCTCCTTCTTTCTTGATCTCTGAAGGGAGGCTTCCAATATTTCAACTTTAAATACGTTTTAAAGGGCATTTTATAGCTCTGGCAAGGGTTTCAAGAACTATATTGAACAAGAGTGGGGATAGCTGACAGCCTTGTCTCGTACCTGAATTCAGTGGAAATGCTTTCAGTTTTTCTCCATTGAGGATAATGTTGGCTATGGGTCTGTCATAGATGGTTCTGACATAGTTAAAATATCTTCCCTTGATCCCTTTCTTTTCCAAAGTTTTGAGCATAAAGTGGTGTTGAATTTTATCAAATGCCTTCTCTGCATCAATTGAGATGATTATATGGTTTTTGTTTTTAATTCTGTTTATGTGGTGAATTACATTTATTGATTTGCGTAGAATTTATGGGGAAGCAGTAGAGCAGATGGCTAACCTAACAAAACCTCAAATTGAATGACTTTTACAGTAACAGGGGGATGGCTCTCTAGGATACTTGGAGGTGTAGGGAGGGGGATGGGGGATATATGAAGAACTCATAGGAGTCTGGTGATTGGGAAGATGGGGAACCATCCCAGAAGCCGATGTCATTCTTCCATGAACTACCCATTTAACGCATGAGTTCTTCTGGGGGAAACTGCAACAGGTGAAACCCAAGGTGGTTTATCTATACTTTGGCATGACCCTGGATAACAAAGTTTATATACATTGACTGCTACTGTTTTGATAATGTTTCTCACTCAACTGTATCTCTATATACTTCTAATAAAAAAAATTAAAGGGCATTTTAACTTCTCTACAAGTCACTTATTTTCAATTATTATATATTTAGGCATATCAAATTCAAAGAAAAGTATTTAAAATATCATGTCACCAGTGATTACACTGAAAAATGAAAACTTGCAAGTATTTGGAAATGATGGTAAGCCTACTCGGTAGGTTATATTTTCTTTTTTACACTGCAGCTAATTCCCAAGGAAGCCCCTTTTTAATGATAACAGAGATTCTAAATTTGCTTGGGGTTCATCTTAAGTGCAGAGAGTTCCTTAGGCACCAAAAGAGGTTTCCCAATACTGTACCAGAATCTAGAAACCTTCAAAAAGTGCACTTGAAAAGTTTTTCTTTCTTATTACACAATTATGTCACCTCATGAGTATTCTTTTTTAATGAATTTATTTTAATTGACAAATAATAATTGTATTTATGGGGTAAGATGTGGTGTTCAGATCTATATATACACTGTAGAAAGATTTAATCAAGCTAATGAGCAGGTCCATCACCACACTGACTTAACATTTTTTTGTGTGTAGTGATAGCCTTAAAAATCTATGCTTTTGGGCTGGAGCAGTGGCTAAGCAGTTGGAGCACTTGCCTGGCATGTATGAGGACCTGGGTTCAAACCCCAGCACCACATACACAATTCTAAGTGTTATAGAAACAAAGGCCAGATGAGAAAATTAATAAAATGGATTCGTTCTCTCTTTCACTCTCTTCCTCTCTCTCTAAAGCAAAACGAAACAAAAATCTATGCTTTTAGCAATTCTGAAATATACGTTATTATTTGCTATGGTCAGTTAATAATAGTTAATGTGCAATACAGAAAGATGTATTCTCCCAGTCTCCTCTTTTAACCTGGAAATTATTAATTTATAGTAATTTACGAAGGATATTTCATTTGGGCAAATGACTGTCACTGTTTTCTCATTCTTATCATTGATTTTGAAGCTTCTTCCGTCTGTTTATTTATTGCTTTAATGTAGGTATCCTTCCTATTATTCATGACGGTCTTTAGGACACTTTCTTCGTTTTGGTGTCAAGATCTTGTGTCAAGACGTTACTTTTTCTGCTTTGAGTTTGTGAAACTGGATCTGAGGATTCCACTTTTTGAAGATTATTTCTCAGTGAATATCAACTCTCCTGCAGTCTGCCCCCTCCTCTTCCTTTGGAAATTCCCATGAATTCCACCTAAGCTTGTAATCTATCCCTCCCCTTCCATTAGCCCTCGTATGTTACACTACTTATTCTCCTCTGCTGTTTCCGACCCATTAATTCCTGATCTTTATAGTTTCATGCTGTTTTTCACTTCTACAAGTTCCATTCAGTTATTTAAAATTTTTTTCTAGTGTCATTAAGTTAAGTATTCTCCTCTTATGCTGTAAATTCTTGTTAATTACAAATGTAAGCATTGTTTCATGCCATTTGTTGCAATTATGGCATCAATTGGTATAATACATTGATTCAAAAGTACTATTATTTCCTTCTTACAACAATCTAGTGGTTCCTGCTTGAAGATATTTCCCTCTAAACAGATTCCTCATTTATATTCTAATACAACTAATAGGCCCATAATATTTTTTGTGTTAGTATACTCTTTTAAAATTCTATAAAAGCCTCACAACTTTATTTAAACAATTTTAAAATTTCCTAAGTAGATACGCATTCCTTTAAAAATAAAAAGTTTTGAGCTTAAATCTTTCGATTAGGGTGACAAGTGGAGACTTACTAAGGATATACTTAAATCACTAGAGCATCCACTTCCCAAGCCAAAGGAAAAGTGAGGGGTGAGATTTCACAAAACATATTTCACTTCCCCAGAAATTATTCTAGAACTTACTGGAAAAGATAAGAAGGCTTTTAATTCTGATGAGTCAGGCATATTGAAAAGCTTTTTAATTCAAAGGAAAAACAAGAATAATAATTTTAAACTGAGATGAAAGAAAGCAACTTGAAAATTCTCAACCACTAACATATTTACAATCAAAAGGGAAAATAATTCATATAGCATTAAATCAAATTATCATTAATCATTAAATCAAATTATCATTACCCCCTCCCATTTTTTTCTACAAATATAGGCTGGTGGGTGGGTGAGAAGAGAATCTCTGTTGGATCAAGTCAACCTTATTCAAAGATACCTAGGAGGCAAGCAGATTTGGAAGGTGGGACTCTGGCTTTAATACCCAACATCATTGCACCATCGTTTCTAGGAAACATTAATGTTGGTTCATTTTCTAAAAATTTTTTCTATTCAAGAAAAATTGGGTATAAATATAAAATTCAGTAAGTGTGCATGGATGGAAAATGACAAATTCTTGGGGAAATATGTGCATCATTTCAAAACTGTGAACAATATTAGTGATTAATTACATGTGATTCGAATTCTCCTCTTGATATTGAGTGTATTTTCTCTGGAACTGTAATTTGCACGTGTAGTTTTTCATAACCTGCAAGGTGCAAAATGTTTCATTAGAGCAATATTGAGCATGCACAACTTCCTCCGATTGCACATCTACATGTATAACCTGCTCCTGTTTTTTAAAAAAAAGCCTCTGCTTTACGATCTTTCCAATATCCTCACTGCTCATTCTTTCTAAAATAACAAGAATTTTTAAAGAGAGATAGGTATGCTGCTTTAGGAGTATTGCATGGTGGGCAGGACCTGGTGATTCTGGGACAAAAGCCAGCTTGCTGCAGTTAAAAACAAAACCCCAATTTGGGGCCCTTAAACTTGAGAGTTCAGAAGTTGGGTCTGGGGGGTCACCACCACTAGTGCACAGCAGGACCTGAAACTGCAGTCTCATCCATAGCCTGGAGCGGTGCATGGGGTCTCTGCACCGCTGAGACCCCGGTAGGGACCCAGCTCACCCATGTGCTTTGGGGTTGTGGAAAGCTGTCATGTGCGGTGCTGCAGCCCCCACAAGAGGGCACTTTCCACGCACGTCCAGTGCAACTTGGAGGCCAAGGGCGAGGAGAGCGGGCGCGCCGCAAGGCCAGAGCAAAGGTTTGGTACTCACTGGGTTCTTTCTCCAGCCCGCCCAGCCGCCTCAGCCCGCCCAGGAGGAAGAGGACACGCCACATGGCTAGCTGTCCCATCCCAGCCCCAGTGTGGCCGTTGGCCCGCTAGAGGGCAGTTGAGAGCGCGAGGTGACCCCTCCCGGCCTCGCACCTGCAGGTGGCTCCCGGGAGAGGCGGCGTCCTGCGCTGGTGAGCCCGGGCGGTGGTCCTGGCCGCCAAAGCTCGCAAAGAGGTGGATTGGACGCCCATCCGGAGCTAAGGAAAAAGGAAGAGTGGCGTTGGGGCCGGGGAGGAAGGAGAGGAGACAGGGAGGGGGACAGGGAGGGGACAGGGACGGGACAGGGACGGGGAGGGAAATGGCAGATTCACTTCTACGAGGAAGGGTGGAGAAAAAGCTAAGAAAGCAACAGAAAAATTCATATGTGCTTCTCAAGTGAACTTTTAATTCTCAATAGCAACAGGTTCTACAATAGTAACATTCTGTTACATTTATATGTATAGTCCAATCATGTGGATAGCTCGATTAGCCTTCGCGTGAACAAATCAGTGTAATTAGCAATCAAGAAATAGACTCAGCCCCCAAAGTCCCCAGGGGGCCCCCTGACAATCATTACCCCTAAGGACGATTGTCCTTCCTCTTTTCCTCTGGGTTCCTTTAATCTGATGACCGCCGTTGATAGCAGCAGCGTGGTGTCTCCTTCTTGGGTGTATATTGCAGGTTGAATGAGTGTGACATCACTCGTCCTTCAACTTTCAGTTGGTAGCAGTTGGTGTGTTTATAGTTCCAGCTATTAAAAGCAACATTGGGCTGGAAAATTCTGTGCATGCCTGCTATATAGGAATTTCTCTTGGGCACATTTCTAGAACAGATCACAGAGTATGCCTTAGGAGAGACTTCCAAAATACTCTCCAAGATTGTGGCACTAATTTAAGGTCCACTATAAGCGTGTGGGCACTGCAGTTCCTGCCTATGGATACCTTTGCTTTATTAAATTTGCATTTTCTTAGTGGTTAATGTACTTAAACATACTTTTATGTATCAGTGCCAATTTATAAAACTTCTTTGGCGATTGACCTGCTTGAGACTTTGGTCCATTTTGAATGAAGTTGCCTTATCTCTTTCTTATCATGTGTATGTTTCTTAGTATTTGCAAATGGAGCTGTCAGAATCTGGAGTGTTCTTTGTGAGAGGGCGTTTTTTTTACTTATGAATCTTTAAAATATTAAGATACCCTCTTTCTCCTTGTGTTAGTTTGAGAAAGCTGGGTTTCGGAAGGAATGTGAACTGTCCATTTCAAATGATTGGTGGAAGGTGTAAAACACCCTCCCATTCTCTGTCATCCTGTGGCAATGTGTGGCACCTGCAGAGCTGTACCTTTTTTTAACTCTTGGAATTGATAACTTGTGATTTAAAAAAAAAAATCATAGACAGTGATTCTTGGAGTTTATTGTTTTTATTAAAATTTGAGCTCAAATTTGACTGTGTTGATTTTTGTTCCACATGTTTGTTTTCTGTTTTGTTGGGTTTTGTTCTTGTATTCATATCTATTTTGGGTATTTTTTTGCTTTTTCTGGTTTCTGAAACTGGAAGTTTATATAATTCATTTAAAACTCTTCATTCTGATACATGCATTTAAAACTGTGAGTTTCCAGGTATTCACTACTTTAACTTCACCAACAAATTGTTTACATATTGTATCTTTTTTTTAAAGAGAGAGGGAGGGACAGTGTGAAAGGGAAACAGACTCAATTTTTATTTAGTTTTTCACATGGCCTTCATTGCTCAGACACTTAGTTACGTATGTGGGGCTGGGGTTCAAACTCACGTGCTCACACATGTGGAACAAGCACTGTGACCACCAAGCCACTGCTCCAGCTCCTGTATGTGGTATCTTTATGTGTGTTATTGTATCTTATTTTGATATACTTTATTTATGCTAATATTGCATTCAAAATATTTTCTAATTTTCATTTTGACTTCTTTGTTCCATGTCATTGCTTTACGTACATTGAACCAACCTTGCATCCCTAAGATAAATCACAGTTGATCATGGTGTATATTATCTTTTTGGTGTTTTGTTGGTACGATTTGTTAGTACTTTTTTCAGTTTGTGCTTGTGTGTGCGTGTGTGTGTGTGTGTGTGTGTGTGTGTGTGTTTATCAGGGTTATTAGGCTACAGATTTTCTTTTTTGTTGTTGTTTCCTTGTTTCTTTTGGGAATCAGAGCAATCAGAGTGAATTTGGAAGAATTCCCTTCATTTCAGCTTTTGAAATAGTTTGTGAAGAATTGATGTTTGCTGTTCTTTAAGAATGTGATGGGGGCTGGAGAGGTGGCTCAGAGGTAGAGCACTTGCCTTGCATGTGTGAGGACCTGGGTTTGAACTCCAGCACCACATACACAACTAAGTGTCAGAAAAACCGAAACAAATAATAATGTGATGGAACTCATCAGTGAAGCCACCTGGTTCTGGGCTTGTTCTTGTTGGTAGACTTTTTATTACTGATTGAAATTAATTGCTCATTACGGGTCTTCTAAAGCTGGTCTGCTGGAGATCAGCTCCTTCGGCTTTTGCTTGTCTGAGAAAGACTATTTTCCTTTCATCTCTGAAGGATAGCTTTGTTAGGTGTGGTATTCTTACCTGGTTGATTTTTATTTTCAGGGCTCTGAATACTTCACCCTGCAGTCTGGTCTGTGAGATTTCTGTGCTGAGAAGTCTGCTATTTGTCTGATGGGAATTTCCCTGTATTGGGATGCTTCTTCTCTTGTCACCTCTAGAATTCTCTCTTTGACTTTTGACAGCTTGATTACAGTGCATCTTAGAATCTCTTCAGGTTGAATCTAATTGGGATCCTTTGAGTTCATGGATCTGGATCTCCATACATAGCTTTCTCAAGACTTCAGAATTTTCAAATGCCTTTTTGTTAAATGGACTTCTGTTGCCTTTCTCCATCTCTTCTCTTTCTGGGACTCCCATAATGAGAACTCTTTTTTTTTTTAATTAATGTTATCCCATAAGTCCTGTGGACCTTCTTCATTATTTTTCATTTTCTTTTATTACTTTATTTCCCCTTCAAATGGGCCTTCAATTCCTGCCTTCAAGTTAAGAAATTCTATCTTATACTTCATCCAGTCTGGTGTGGAGCCCAATTGCATTTTTATTTCATTTATTTAATTTTTCAGCTCTTAAGATTTCTGTTTGGTTCCTTTTTGTAAATTTATTTCTTTACTAACATTCGAATTCAGATCGTGAATTCTCTTGATCTTTGCTGATCTTCCTTAAGATCATTATTTAAATGTTATTTCATAACTTTTCTTTGGGGTCTGGCAGTGGAGTCATTCTGCTCCCTTGGGGTTTCCATGTCACCTTGCTTGTTCATATTTCTTGTTTCTCTGTATTGATATCTGTATAATAGTCACTTTTTCCAATTTTATGGAGCTGTTCTCTCTTTTTTTATTGGTTCAGCATTGTCTTACATAATGAAGGGATTCATTGGTTCACATTCATACATGCATGCGTATTGACAGAGTTGGTTAAATTTGATCCTTGTACAGGATCTCCCCCACTTCCCCTACTCCCTGATCTCATGACTCCTCTGTAATTCCCCCAAGTTACAGATATAAATGAACATATACATGTAATTTAAACGTTGAAATCACTAAATTTGTATGCCTGCCTGGGTGCGTTTGGGGTTCCCATGGGAGTCAAGTGTACTCCCTCCCTTTCTCCTCCCCCTTCTTCATAGCTATAGTTACAGCATATGTGTTGCTTCAGATTGGTGGGTCTATTAAATGAACTTGAATAACTTCCGTCCTTGCTTCCACAGATGAGAGAAAATGTTTGACACTTAGGTCTCTGGGTTTGGCTTGTCTCACTCAGCATGGTTTTGCCATTTCTATTATTTGGACATGTTCTTTTATAAGGAGAGGGTTTTCCCTAAGGGTTGGTGCCAAGGTTCTCAGATGGTTTTGTGTGCTAGCTTTGATTCTGGGTGGAACTCAGTGGTACAGTCTCTGGGTACTTTCTTCAGTTAAAATCCTGATCAATGATGTTTACAGTTGTCTCAATAGCCAAGTCTGTATTTGTGATTATGGGAGTATTGAATAGTCCTTTTTTTTTTTTCACAGAGAGAGAGAGAGTGAGTGAGAATCAATTTTATTTAGTTTTTCATGTGCCTTTCATTGTTCCGACACTTCATTGTGTATATGGTGCTGGGGTTCAAACCCGCGTCCTTGCACATGCCAGGCAAGCACGTGACCACTGAGCCACCTCTCTAGCCCCAGCATTGAACAGTTCTGAGGAGTAAAGGACCACCATCTAACTGACTAGGCTTTGGGTGTGGGCACCTGTAGGTACTGTGGGCTGACAGTGCTGTGCAGGCTTTCCGGAGGGCTGAGCTAGGGTGTGTGTGTGTGAGTTCGTCAGCTGCGTGGCCCTCCAGGGGAGTAGATCTGCCTCCCATTTGGCTATCAGCCAAGCTCAGGTACACACAGGCACCGACTGCCCAGATTGGTGGTGGGTGCTAGTGATTCTGGGCCAGTGTTTTGCTGGCTGTCGGACTGGGCACAGGAACACATAGGTCACATCTATGTTTCAGCTTCTCTCCCTGAAGAATATCAAGAAAGGAGATAAACTGTGGCTACCATTCCTGGAGCAGGAAGCACTCTTACCATGGATAGAATTTCAAAATGGTACCAAATCATATAGCTTAGGTCACAGGGGTGGGGTGGGGAGTGCAGTGCTGACTTCGGTTCTGTGGCATTGTAGCCGTTTGGACTCTGGGCAACTCTCCATATCAGGGATGTGTGATTCTCCTTTTCTGTCATCCACAGTGGCAATGAGGAACATTGGGTGGGGCAGTCTCTGACTTACCTTGTTCTTGGCTTATAAATATGAAAACTGAACATCTATAATAACCGCAAATACTTCTGATACATTATTGAAATGATTATTGCCTTTGTGCTTAATGCAGCAGAAACCTTTGCTATTCTGTTTGAAAGTGTCCCATGAATCCTAGTGAAGATCTGTAGATATCAAAATCTCAACGTCTTCTCCTGGTTGACTTCACCCACAGGTATACCAGCAGTCTTAAGAGATCAACCAGGATGCAGGATGGTAAGAATGGTCATGCAGTTGGCTGTCCCTCTCACCCAGCAAGATTTCAAGATCCAAAATTTCAAACTAATTTCTCCATCCATGCATGTACTCATCCTCTGATTTTAATCATCAAATATGTAATGAGCATCTATAAAATGTGGGGTGCATGCTAGGTGAATCAACTAGACAGGCAGCCT
Organism: Aplodontia rufa; assembly: GCA_004027875.1. Taxonomy (NCBI): domain Eukaryota; kingdom Metazoa; phylum Chordata; class Mammalia; order Rodentia; family Aplodontiidae; genus Aplodontia; species Aplodontia rufa. The sequence goes on along the minus strand of PVKS010009026.1, from coordinate 33,734 downwards.
CCAGTCCCAAGGGCCTCAGAGTCCAACAGGGGAGACAGACAAAGAATTGGGTGCAGTGGCCAAGATTTGGCAGACACTCCTACAATTGCTAAGACAAGAAAATATCATCTGTGGCCAGAAGGATTCTTTTGTACTTTGTTCGCTTTTGCTGGGGATCAGAGTCAGGCCTCCTGTGTGCTAGTCAAAGGCTCTGATTCCTTTGAATAGTGAGACAGGATAGCTACCCCTTGATTCTTCTTGGAAAAGCCTTTCAGCTTCTGATCTAAATGTTTTAAACATCATTTGCATTTAATCTGTGTTGATGGTAATATTGGTGTGAACAATACGGAAACTCAAGGCCTAAAAGAATCGATCCAAGGCCTAAAACCACGAGTTTGTCATACCCTAAGAAAGACAGAAACAGTTGTTCTTCTCATCTAGTCTGACAGATTCACTCTCGAAGGGGGGCTATTTGTCTTGGCAACCTTGTTTAAGGCTAGTGTGAGAGATCCTAATTCCCTGGGGGCAAAACCCACAGCCCTACTGGTACCTGGGTGCAAAAACGAATACGGGCACTACCATACCTCTTTGCAAAATGCCTATTTCCTTCAGCAGAGATGAATACACTTGTTACTTATGTCCTTTGTGGTCACGACATAAAACTAACATTCTGTAATTAATTTGAACAAGGAAGTATCCGAGCAAGCTTACTTAAAATGGAGCCTGAAAATCTTCCCTTTCTCTGCTGGTTAATCCCCTTTGGTGCCAAGACACAGCAGCTGACATGTGTCCTGAAGCTCCCAGAGAAGAGCAGGAAACACAGCTCTGGGCACTCTAGTATTTTATAGCACCCCCTAAAGACCGTTTCCAGTCTAGTATCGTGTTTGGACTTTAATTGTGCATGACTGCTCGTATTTTGCTGTAAAGTTATAGACTTAATTCTTTGGAGTCTTTGCCAAGAGTAGAATTTCAGAGGTACTGCTGATAGTTTATGGGAGTGAGTGGATGGAATAGTTGAAACTGAGCTATAAGGGTACACGGATTTTCCTGTTTGGCTCTTTCTTGTGAAGGATGTTCTAAGACTCTTCTTTCTTTCCCCATTTGCTGTCTTACAAATGAGCTTGGACATATCCAGTTAGCAAAACGATGTCATCTGGCTCACAGAGCCGTTCCCCTGGGTCATACATTTGCTTTTCAAATGACCCCTTTAATTCTTGGAAGCAAAGAGATGGGGGTGGCGTTGGTGTGGCTGGACATTTCATAAACTGGAAATCTCACGCTCACCCTTCCATGAGTACTTACTCCACGGCAGGCCCCAGCCTGGAACTCTGTGCCTATTTTCATATTTAATACCAATAACTCCCTGTGGCTCACGTACTATCAATGTCCCCTTTCTACAGGGAGGGAAGAAGGAGCCTTGGGAGGGATCAGAGGCGACGTCTGTAAGACCAGGCACTTGGGGTAGTAAGCAGATGCTGCTGCTAACATTTCTTTTTTTTCTTTTTTCTTCTTCTTTTTTTTTTTTTTTAAAGAAAGAAGGACAGTAAGAGAGAGAGAGACAGAGACAGAGAGAATCAACTTTTATTAGTTTTTCACATGGCTTTTGTTGCTAAAAAGTGTACACAACACTTAGTTGTGTACGTGGGTACTGGGGTGTGAACCCGTGTACTTGCGCATGGCAGGCAAGCGCCGTAACCACCAAGCCACCACTCGAGCCCCTGCTGCTCACATTTCTGACTGCCCTGCTGACTCCACGCACGTGCACGTGGGCACACTCACACACACACACACACACACACTGCCCTGCTGACTTCATACACACACACACACACATACACACACACCTGCTGACTACACACACACACCACACACTGCTGACTACACACACACACACACACACACACACACACACACACACACCCTGCTGCCTGGTCAGCTTAGGCTCATCTTAATTTGGAATTTGCCTGGGGACACCACCTCCTCTGAGCGCTTTCCCTGCACCTAGTGCAGCGAGGAAGGTGCGCATACATCTGTGAAGGTACCGCGCTGGGGGAGCAGCGAGAAAGGACACGGGACCCAGTCTAGACTTGGTGGACGGGGTGAGGCAGCTGGGAGACTTCAGAAGAAGAATTCACAGCTGAGTAGAGGTTCAAGAAGAGCCAGTGTGGGGCTGGAGCAGTGGTTCAGTGGTTACGGCGCTTGCCTGGCATGCACGAGGACGTGGGTCCAAACCCCAGCACCACATACACACAAGTGTTACAGCAATGAAAGCCACATGAAAAACTCAATAAAACTGATTAAAAAAAAAAAAAAAGGAAGAAGAGCCAGTGTAGTGTGTGCAAGATTCAAGGACAGCAACACTGGAGGGAGTTACGATCAGCGATCAGCGAGGGACCTGGCTGGACTGAGCAGGGCCAGGTCACTCCAGCTGGGCTTTATCCCGGAGCAGCTGGGAGGAGCCAATCTGCAGAGTGTAAGATCCGCCTGTGTGTGGGTTAGGCGGCTGGTGCGGGATTCTTGTGTCCAAACAAGGGAAAAGGACTAATGATTGGGATGTGACAAGAGATAGGAGAGGCTGGAGGGGAAGACAGGGCTACATTTGCCCCCGAGCCATGTGGTAGCAGCTGACTAAAGGGGTCCCTTTGCATTTAAATTAGGTAAAATCTAATGAGATCTAAAATTGGCCTTCTTAGTCTCACTAGCACATTTGAAGTGCTTGAGGTGTGCATGGGAACCTGAGCAAACTCTGCTATGGAAATGTTCAGCAAGCCCTGCAAGGGCCCGGGGATGCTTATGGCCAGCTTCTGCAGAGCACTGCATCCTTCCAGAAGGCTCCTCTGTACAGCACTGGTCTGAACCATGCAGCACACTGGAGACCACAGTAAAGCCCAGTGGCAGAGAGCAAGAGTCCTTTCAAATGCAGCAATTTTTTTTTAAGAGAGAGGGAGAGAAAGAGAATGAAAGAATCAACTTTATTTTTTCATCTGGATTCGGTTTTTCCGACACTCAGTTGTGTACGTGGTGCTGGGACTTGAACCCAGGTTCTTGACATGCCAGGTGAGTGCTGCAACCGCTGAGCTGCCACTCCAGTCCCCAAATGCAGTAATTTCTAACAGTGAAGAATACAACATTCCTCCAAATGTGACCCGCTTTCCCAAGAACACAGAGAGCAGGAACAAAGCTGAATCGACTTTATTGAATAAAGCACCTAACCTCTGCTGAGATGCTTCAAAATGAACAGCCACCTTGGCTGCAATTGAGCGAACTGCAGTCACCCCCTGGCTGCCACATTCTGTCCCCACAGGACACTAAGCATCCTTAGAGATGAACAGATGATGCAGCCCAGAGAATCAGCGTGTGATTTCCTCTGTATTTAAAATCATATCAAATGCGATCAACTTCATGTCAAGATCACTTTTGGGCAACCTTTAGGAACAAAGCCACTGGGCTTGAGAAACGCACAGAGGCCATATCTGGACACAACAGGGCTTCCCCTGCAGATATCTGAAGCACGGAGAGCTGCCGGGTTCTGCCACAGGCTAAATCCTCGAAACCACGGGTGGGTTCCTGACTTCAGTCTGCAGCCACTCGATGAGGATCTGGTTCAACTCAGCCGGCCTGGGGGGAAGAGAAAGCAACACTTTGAACCCACGCCCCATGACAAGCCAGGGAGGACAGGGCCAATTAAACCTGTACAGCTTCCAGGGAAGGCGAGCGGAGAATCTTGCTTCCCCCTCCACCCGGGGGCCCCAGGCTCTTACTTCTCCATCTGTGTCCAGTGCCCACAGTCCTTAATGTGCCCCCTTTTCAGATGTGGGATCTGAAAGAAAACCCATCCAGAAAGATCAGAGGCAGAATGCAAACTGGAGAGGCTTGAGGCTGGCGCCAAGTGCAGCAGAGGCCACCAGGGAGGATGCCTCTTCCTCTCTGCTCCCTGTAGCCACCCCTGGAGGACCCTGCGTTGCTCAGGAAAGGGAGGGGGACCACGTGTGTGGTCAAGGGGGGACCGTGATGTCAACGACTGAGCCCCAGCAGGGCAGGGTTTCATCCAACCCTCCCATCTGTCAGGAGGGGTGTGTCCTCTGCTGCTGTCCCCCATGGACACCTGTGCTCCCTCCCAGGCCGTTCCCTCACCCAGTTCTCCATGTGCTGGGACATCTGAGGGGTCAGCACGAAGTCCTTCTCTGCTGTCACCATCAGGGCCGGGATCAGGATCTGGAAGAAGGGGGCACAGGAGCAATCAGTAGGCTGCTGCTCTGCAACCCCCAGGCCAGGCAAGAAGCCATGTCACACTCTCATGCCACGGGGGTGGTTCTTCACTCTGAGTCCCCTGGAAAGACCCTGGTGGTGCCCCTGTGGGCCTGGCTTTGTCTCTGCCATGCTTTGCAGGGTGGAGTCATTGCTGTTCCTGGAGAGCCTTAGGAGGCTGGATTTGGCACAGTGGTGACCAGCATGCATGTGCGTATGCACAGGAGTTGGAACACGAGTGTTGGCCCTCCCTGTGACTGACATTCATGGAACCGATTCCCCGGCGCTAGAAGGAAGGAAAGATGCCCTTGCATGAAGGCCAGATTCCTTTTTTCTGAATTAAACAAATGCTTAGAAAGGGCAAACAAGACCCGGAGTGCAGACGGGGCCACAGCAGGTGCACATGTGGCACCAGAGAGGCAGAAACGACTTTGCTCTGATGACCAGCAGGTGAAGGGCACGGTGGGGCCCTGGCAAGCCTCCACATGCCCTCCGTGTCCTGGCGCTGCCACGTTACCACGCTCGAGCAGCCCAGGCTCACCACACCCTTCTTCTACACACACTAGGACCAGGGGAAGCTCAGAGTGATTCTGCTGCTGGAAGTAATCCTGAGCCACTGTGGGGCTCTGTAAGCTCTAGAAGGTTCCAGGCCAAAATGTAAACTGGTGGTAGGAGCAAGAGGGGCGGAGAGGGTTGAGGAAGCGTGGATGGTGAGCCTAGAGGAAGGGCTTCCCAACCTCTGCACCATCGGGTCCCATTCCCAACACCTTTATTATTGTTCCCCTCTAGGCCTCTAAGACCTTGTGTGTCCAACTGCACTGTGGTAATTTCCGTCCCTCAGAGATATCAGTGACACTGTCAAGGAACATCACGCAATGGCAGCTGTGTGCCGGGATCACTCCTAACCGTTTGCAAGCATTGGCCCATCTTGGCCTCGCTCACTCAGGTGGCCACTGTTCTTGTCACTTCCTCATTGCAGAGGAGGCGACAGAGAATCAGAGTGGTTTAGCGTCTCTCCCAGCATCACACAGGGATTCGACCCAGGCGGGCTTCCTTCCCAGCTTTTAACCACTGTGTTACACACTCAGCTGTCTCAAGGCCTCCTCCAGGAGGTCAGGACCAGCTCTGCTTTATTGGTCACAGTGTCCCTAAAGCCCGGCACTGTGTTCACTCCTGTGGGGAGAGCTGACAAGAAGACCTGGGGCCTGAAGGCAGCTGCTGAGGCCTGTGTGGTGCCGTCTGGCTGGGGAAGATGCCATTTCCCTTTGGGTTTGAACATTTGGGGTGCAAACTTATTCCCTTTGCCCACCCAGAGATCTACTCAACAAACAAGGAAACTGAGACTTGGACAAAAACAGAAGGTGACAGAAGAGGCTGAAGGCCATCCCATTGCTAGGCTGGCCTGGGCCAGCACCAGGAGACCTGGGCATCATGGATGATGTGCAGTTACCTGGACATGCCCCTGCTGGCCCCCAGTGCCACCCTCCACTGTCCCTGGGGTGCACCAGCAAGAGGCCTCCTGAAAGGAGCCCTGTCCCAAACCTCAGCAGGGAAGGAGGAAGCCGAAGATCTGTGGGGCCAACAGCAGGGGTGGGTGGGGACACATGGGGAGGATCCTGCACTCACCTTCCGTCCGGATCCCTTGCAGCCCCACTGCCAGTTCCTTTCCACGTTTCGATACCAGTTTAGGGGACCTCTGGGGAATGGATCAGAAGTAACCAGGTAAGCAGAGTGCCTGGCCACCATGTTCCCAGACAGCACCCATGCTGCACACAGCCAGCTGTGCCAGGGATGGCACCGCTTTCTGCAGGGCAACATGGGTGCCAGCCTCAGGCCTGGCATCCAGCACACTTGCCAAACTACTCAGCAAGGCTGAGTGCAGTGACAGGGATTCAGCTAGAGGGGTCTTTGGGCCCCCAGGAAGTTGGCCCTGTGGGACTAGCCTCGTTCTCGGAGGGATTGTGTTCAGGGCTGGGGGGGCTGCTGTGGACCGGGAGCATGGGTCAGCCCTCACCACCCAGAGGTCACTGGCCTGCTCCAGGAACCCACCGAAAAGGGACACTGTGAGGCCTTGCAAAGAGGCACAGATGACAAGATAGATGCTATTTTTTTTAAAAATTAATGCGGGGGCTTTGGATTTTGTGAAGACAGAATCCAGATTTACTATCTGATTCTCAGAGGAGTTGGGACTAAAAAAATCATTAAAACCCTCTGACCTGCTGGGACCCACAAACATAAAGAAAGAGCAAGCTAGGCCGTCCTGAAGGAGGCTGAGTGACATACGTGGTGAGCCTCACGACACTGGTGGCATTCAAGCAGAGGCGCTCCTGGGGGCGAGCCAGCCTCGCTCTCCACCCGCCTCTGCGTGGGGGCCCCGTTCTCTACCTGAAGCCAGACTTCTTGAACTGCTGGACGTAGTACTGAATTTCCTCCTCCGTGACCATCTTGCTGAGGCCGGGGTCTTCTGGGGTCTGCTTTAAGAGGCCTCCTGCAAGAAGCCAGCTGTTACCTCTCTGGACGCAGGCCAGGTGCCTGGGTCTAAGGCTGGCCTTCCCAGCTGTGGTTGGGCAGCTGCTCTTCCCTGCCCTCACTGAGCCCACTTCCTCTCTAGCTCCAAGCTTGTGATCTCATGGGAACTCTGCAGCCCAAGGTCACCGGCTGCTACCATGCTCTCAGCATGTGCCCACTGCTCAGTTCCAAGTGACGTTGGCTGCATTCAGGGCCCCGTGGCCCTCCATTCCCATGCTGCCTTGGTCTAAGCCTCTTCTGAACAGCTGGACTAACTGTGTCTCTTAGAGGCGAATCCACTGAGAGTCCTGGATTCCTGCAGATGCTCGCTCCAGGAAGAACCCAGCCCAGGGTGCTGCTACCTTCTGACCTCACAGACCCTCCCAGGGTCTCAGCATGGAGTCCCAGCTGGTTTTTATAAGTGCACTGTGCCCTGGCAGTAGCCACGTCCAAGGTGACCTGTGGTGACACTGGGCATCCTGGGGACAAAGTAGTCTCCCAACAGCCCTCAGGGCATAAACACTGGTGACTGAGTGGGACCAGTTCACCATTATCAGACCCACAAAGCCTCCAGGTTCAGGAGCCGGTTCCTCTTGACTGCCATGCCACATGTCAAAGGGCCAGCTGTCTGCCTGTGACGATTGGGCACTCCTGCCCTGCTGTGCCCTGGTGCACCCTCAGTGCACCCTGCCTGTGTCCTCCACTCGGATCCTGCTGGTCTCCGTCCCCACAAGCCCCTGGGCTGCCCGAGGGCAGTGGCTCTGCTTTGGGGGTCTGCTTAGCCATGACACCAGCCCTGGTTCACCAGGCGTGTGCAGAACTAAGGAGTGAGAGTGAGCCAGGAACGGGCGAGCCACTGAGTGAACACCACAGGCATGGAGGGTGACGGGGGCCTCGGGGCAGACGTCTAGGGTCAGAGCAGCTGCAGCCCAGCGGGGCCCTCGGGGACAAGCCAACCCCGAGACCCACTTCTTCGTTTGTAATATAGAGATCATTCGAGCACCATCAGGGGTGTTACGGGGATCATAAAATCTACCTCAAGGTGGCCAAGCCCAGTGCCCGAGGTGCACCGTAGGCACCCAGACAAATGGCAGTGACCCTCATTGCTAAAATAAAATACAAGTGGATAACAGCAAGGACATGGTGTGGGGGTGCAAGCTTCTGTGGGAACAGTGCTGGGGTCAGGGGCTGTGGGACGTACTTACACGCAGCCCCCCCCCCCCCGGGAGAGCAGGGGGGTCTCACGCGAGGGAGCAGGGATGGCTGGAGCACCGGGCTGGTGGGTGATGATGGAGGAGACCTGGGCAGCAGTCTAGCCCCAGACTGCCTCGCGCATACCAGGTGACCCTGTAGCCTGCACTTGGGTCCTCATAAGTAGAGGGTGGACTGTCCCATTGATGGTCCTCTGAGCCCAACACTTAAGATGGTCCACAGCTCCCCAGAGGAACAGAGCTTGAGGCTGTGTGGCCGGGCCCAGGGTTTGAGCATGCACCATGCACCCTGCAGGGACCTGAGCTGGGCAAGCGGAAGGTCAGGGCTGGGGGGTTCGGGGTTTGTGCCATGGCAGTGTCCAGCTGTCCCCTTCTCTCCTGGGCACGATTCTTACCCATTTCACGCACTTTGTGCACAGCCAGAAAACCCTGTGGGAAGAAGAGTTGGAAAGAGCGTCACGAGCAAAACAGATACCAAAGCTGGTCATCTGAAGCCCTGTTACAACAAAACGCCCAGGGGCACCACGCGGTGACAGCGGGGCCCTTACAGTGGGTGTGAGACCCTCAGAGGGGGAATGCCTGAATGCTGTGCATTCTCCATGTCTTCCTGCACATGCACACCTGAGATCGAGCTGAATTCGCACGAAAGGCCCCGTGAGAAATCAGCAACAACCCATAATAAAGCAGAATAATGACACAATGTGCTCATAAAAGTTACATGAAAGCGGCCTCTCTCTTCACTCTGAGAACACCTTACGAGAGACAAGGAGACGATCGCATCCCTGGGGGGAAGCACTGTAAGATGTCAACGCACTGCTCAGAACAGGGCAGTGTTCATTTATGATTTCCTTCTGGAATTTCCCACTTCATATTTTTTTTTAAAGAACTTTATTTAGTTTTTCACATGGCTTTAGTTGCTCCAACACTCAGTTGTGTACGTGGCACTGGGGTTTGAACCCGTGTTCTCGTGCTTGCCAGGCAAGTGCCGAAACCGCTGAGCCACCGCTCCAGCCCCCACTTCATATTTTTTGGACCACAAGATGACCAAGAACAACTGAACCCACAGAAAGTGAAGTGGTGGATAAGAGGGGGACCATCCTATCACAAACAGGCTATGCCCTCAAGAGGGTGAGCTGACAGCCAAGCTTGGGGCCAAGGCTGCGCTGGTGCTGACAGATCTTGGCAATGTCAAGTTCTGGGTTTATCCACCAACGGGAGCAACGGATGAGACCTCGGGTCTCCATCAGGTGGGGAACTGAAAACGCAGTACTCCCTGGCCCTCCATGGTAAATCCAGTAAATCTGGAGTCCTCGGGGAAAGGGTGCACTGGGAGGAGGAGGAGGAAAGAGGAAACACTGGGGAACGATCTGGGCCAAGTCATACTGCCACACACAGCACGTGCAAGCCTGGACGAGTCACAGCGAACCCCACTGTTAGGAACGACTGCAATGCACCAATGAAAAGCGGGGGTGGAGAAAAGGAGGGACTAGGAACAAGTCCCCCTGTCATGGCAGAGGTGCCGGAGGACCTCGTGCATTTCAGCTTGGTGCTAAGAGGAAAGCACAGGGCTCCCCTAAACTCATGGCTACAGGCTCGCCTTCACGTGCTTGCATCTGAATTTGCACTGTCTGCATGGTCCGGAAGCCCCAAGGTGAGAGGCCAAAGACAACAGCGCCATTCTGGGCTGGTAATGCCGCAGGATGCGTGGCAGAGAAATGCTAACCCACCCAAGGGGCTCATCTCCCCAGTCCAAGCTGAAGACACTGGCACAGATGGAGACCAAAGCTACAAAACGCACTCTCACGCACACACACGCACAATAAGGCCCCACAGTAAGGGACAGCAGGAAGTGCAGCAAATGGTAAGAAGACTCCAAAAACAGCAAATGATAAGAGAGAAAGATGGGACCAGAGCGGTGGCTTGGTGGTTATAGCGTTTGCCTGGCACGAGATAGGATGCGAGTTTGAACCCCAGCACCACGCATGCACGCAACTAAGTGTTGGTGCAACAAAAGCCACATGAAGAACTAAATAAAACTGATTCTCTCTCACTGTCCCTCTCTCTTAAAAAAAATAAATAAAAGAGACAAAAAAAAAGAAAAACATGTAAAACAGTTGAATACATCAAATAATAAAAGAGAAAGAAGAAAAAATGAAAACTGAGTGTTTAAAACAGCTAAAAACAACGGAAGGAATGGAAAAATAAGATTAGAACAAAGCTGCTTAAAAAAAAAACAGAAGGAGCTGGAACAGTGGCTCAGTGGTTACAGCGCTTGCCTGGCATGTGTGAGGACGCGAGTTCAAACCCCAGCACCACGTACACAATGAAGTGTCTGAGGAATGAAAGTCACATGAAAAACTAAATAAAAATTGCTTCTTGCTTTCTGCCTGTGGACTCTGCCAAGAAAGCATCGTTAAGTCTCTCTTCTCACCGCTGTCATGTCTAAATCAGAGTCCCCTAAGGACCCCCAACAGCTGCGGAAGGGATTCATCAGAGGGCCGATGGGTTTGTCACTGATGCCACTGTGGAGGAAGTGGATGCAGCCATGAATGCAAGGCCACACAAGGTGGACGGAAGAGTTGTGGAAGGAAAGAGAAGATGCTCAAAGACCAGAGAACCATTTAACTGTGAAAAAGATCTTTGTCGGTGGCATCAAAGAAGACACCAAAGAACATCCCCTACGAGATTATTTTGAACCATATGGGAAAATTGAAGTTATTGAAATCATGACCGACAGAGGCAGTGGAAAGAAGAGGGGCTTTGCTTTTGTGACCATAATTCTGTGGATAAGACTGTCATTCAGAAATACCACACTGTTAATGTCCACAACTGTGAGGTGAGGAAAGCCCCGTCAAAGCAAGAAACGGCTAGTGCTTCATTAGCCAAAGAGGTGGAAGTGATTCTGGAAACTTTGGTGGTGGTCGTGGACATGGTTCTGGTGGAAATGACAATTTTGGTCGTGGAGGAAACTTCAGTGGTCGTGGTGGCTTTGGTGGCAGCCATGGTGGTTGTGGATATGATGGCGGCGGGGTTAGCTATAATGGATTTGGTAATGATGGAAGCAATTTTGGAGGTGGTGGAAGCTACAATGATTTTGGCAATTACAAATTTTGGACCCATGAAGGGTGGAAACTTTGGAGGCAGACACTCTGGACCTTATGGTGGTGGAGGCCAATACTTTGCCAAACCACGGAATCAAGGTGGCTATGGCGGTTCCAGCAGCAGCAGCATCTAGGGCAGTGGCAGAAGCTTTTAATGCTGCCAGGAAGCAAAGCTTAGCAGGACAGGAGAGCCAGAGAAATGACAGGAAGCTACAGGTTACAACAGATTTGTGAACTCAGCCAGTCACAGAGGTGGTAGGGCCAATCTGCTACAAAAAAAGACATGGTGCAGACAATACTCATGTGTATGAGCAAAAAAACACAAGGACTGTATTTGTGACTAATTGTATAACAGGTTATTTTAGTTTCTGTTCTGTAGAAACTGTAAAGCATTCCAACAAAGGGTTTTAATGTAAACTTTTGTTTTTTTGCACCCATGCCATTTATAGCTAAATGTAATAGTCTGATCATGATGCTGAATAAATGTGGCTTTTTTTTTTAAAAAAAACTGATTCTGTCTTTCTCTCTCTCACTGTCTCTTCTTTCTAATAAAAAAAAAAACACCAAAACCACAATGATTTGAAAAAGAACCAAATAAAACTTTCATTAATAAGATAAGCTATTCATTGAAATTAATAATTAAACTTCAAAGAGGGGTAAATGGTAGATTAGACACCATAGTATCTTTGACAATTTATTACCTAAAGGTAATTAATTAGTATATAAAGTGTACAACCTGAGACAGATTTCTCAAAAGCAGTAACAGAAGAAGATTCTACACTCAGATGAACCATTCTAGATCAAAAAGCAAAAATAAATTCAGTACCAAACGGTCTGAGTTTACCATTAACAGACTTGAGAGAAGTACTAAAGGAGGCTCTCCAGGAAGAGAGAAACTTGATGCAGTATGAATGAGAGATGTAAGAAGTGATCAGCAGGGAACCTGGGAAACAGGAAAGGCTAGGTAGGCACTGCCGGTCATAGGAGACTACAGAGTAACCTCTGACATTAGATAGAAGTGAAGCATTCTAAACTCCTTGGGATGTCCAGAAAAGGCTAGGGTTAGGGTTCATTTTGGACTTGGATAACTCAGTACCCATCTCCAAGAGATAATAGTGTCATTTCCAAACCATCAGTATTAGAATCTCTGTGTGATGGAGAGGATGTGACTTTTCTCAATAACAAGGGAACAGTAGAGCAGGGACCCTAATCATCCTGACCACAGAAGTCAAAGACAAGAGAGCCAAGTTGCTGATTCCCAGACCCTGCGGCACCCATGTACCAGCTTCCTTTGGAGGAGCCTCCCCCTGCCCTCTACCCTCCTCCCCAAGTGCTCACCTCGTCATTTGCTCTGAAGAAACTTTTGAAAGTCCGACTCAGGTTCTGCTCCAGTTCAGCCTCAGCCACTCCCTACAACAGTGGAGAAAGCAAAGTGAAGGACCCAGAAATCCTGGAAACCGACCCCTCCCCCACCCGACAGGAAGCAAGAAGCCCCAACCTCTGCCCATGTGGCCCAAGTTTCATCAGAATTGCCTTAACCTGCTTTTCATTGTGAAACACGTTTTTAAAGACTACAATAAAATGCATGATGCTAACAGTGCCCCCAGCCCCAAGGTAGGGTCATGGGTGATGCTTCCTTCGCTTTTCCCCAGTTCCCACCCTGAGAATGTGCTACTGGCAGTGATCCTCTAAAGGGATGGGAGAAGGGGCTGGGGTAGCAGCTGAAGGGTGTTGAGAGAAGGCTCCAAGGACTCTGAGGTGACAAGGGCTGAAGGTGAAAGTCATAAGCCCAAATCTGTTCATTCACGCATCTCAGTTTTGCTGTAGCAACTTCCAATCCAGCGCCTTTGATTTGGACCTCAATTATACAGGGCAGCAGGCTGCCAGTGGACTGTCTTCTTAAGAACAGAGCAGCGAACACCATCCATTGTTAGAGCTGGCATAGGAATCCTTTGTGGTGACAAATTACCAGGTTGTTCAGCCTTACGGAGGTGTTATTACTCGTAATTGCTTAATTCCTTACAGGCGACCGCAGGCTGTGGGCTCTGGCGGTCAGGCTGCAGGGTACAGGGAAACAAAACGAGGAGAGGGTATAGGGTCACACGCCCGCTAATTCCTCTTCCACCACCTTTGTCCTTTTCCTTGTCCTTTGGAAATTAATATTCCTAAGATGCTCATTAGTGCAAAAAGCAGATGCAGTGGAAATGTGGGTGAGGAGTGACCATTGTATTTAAAGGTCAGAGACTTTGAGCCGCATTTCTTGTAGAGTTGATGTTCACTAACTCATCTTCCAAATCCTTATGCGTCTGCTGCTCCGTGCCAGCTTCTGCAGGGGGAGCGGAGATGAGAACAACTTCTGCGGACTTGTTGGGGACAGGCAAATGGTAGATACCTGGAGGACAGGGCAGCATGAAGGACTGCGCTGGGTGCCCAAAGTCGGCAGTCAGCTTTTAGCCAAGGAGAGCCGGGGAGCTGGACCCCATGAGAGGAGCGGGCCTCCGGTGGGTGGGTTGAGGGAAGGGCGTTGCAGCTGAGGGGAGACTCACTTAACCCCGGGAATGAAGACCTACAGAGGGCATTCCTAACAAAACAGTCGGGGATCCTTGATGCGGCTTCAGGAAGTCTGGAACGTCTTGAAATTGCCCGCAGAATTTAGTGCATGCGCGTGTTTTTCTGGGGAAAGAGTTCCTAACTTTTGTCAAATCCTTGACGATGCAGTAAAGACCCAGAGCTGTGGCCTGGGTGGCCTTGCTGCTTTAAGCATGGTGCTGGGAGCAGCAGGGTCGCTTTGCCTGGTGAGAAATGCAGCCGCTGACATCCCCTTCCATCGCTACTAAGCAAGACCCTGCATTTTACCAATATCACCGGTTGACCTGCACCCCTGGGTGCCCACAGCGACCCTGCACCCAGCAGACTGCAGCAGACCTCAGGGTGCCCAGAAGCCCCATGGCGACTCCACGCCAGCTGCAGGCTGCACCGGATGCAGTGGGTCAGCTGTCCTGCATCCTCCAGCTGGGGCCACCGAGGCTCTGCCAGGTTGCGCTGACCTCCAATAGTTGAAGAAACTGTACAAAGATTGCACCTACCCAGACACAACCAGCACACCACATGCAACAGATGTCTAGGACGTAGCTGCAGGTAACAATCGTTCCCTGCGGAAGTCACCGCGCCAGACCGGAAGACGTGACAGATCCAGCACAGGGACTCAAGAGGCCAGGGAAGGGTGCCTGCCAAGGGGGCCGCCTCACACTCCTTCCTCCTTCCTGCCCTCCTCCAGCTCTCCTCCCACCCACCTAGCCCCGCCATTGCCTTGCTTTGGTGTGGTAATAAAAATAAAAATGAGATACAGCGCATGTCCGTAGGAAACTCACGGACGGTGAGGAGTCCAGGCGCAATGTAATAGCTTTAAGAACAGAGAAAACAAGACCGACGATAATAACTAGCATGTGTTGACGCCCTCCCAGGCGTCAGGGGTGGTAAGAAGCAAGCATTATCTCATTTAAGTCTTAAAAACCCCCATTTTACAGGTGAGGAAATGCAGGCTCGGGGGGGCAGCTTCCCAGCTGGTCAGGGTCAGTCCTGGGGCTTGCGACCATGTGTGCTGGATTCTAAAGGCCATCCTTTCACTCTGGTCCAGGAGCACGGAGGAGGAGCCCCTGTGCAGCTGGGCAGACAGGGCGTTTGTCACTGGTCCGTGGGACTTAAAAATGAGGTCTTAAAAATGAGAGTCAGACAGCATCGGCTGGCACAGCGGACAGGTGCTCCTATCTGCTCCTCTTTCTGGCCTTCACCTTCACCCCACTCTCCTGCCGGCCTGACGGCTTTCATGTGCACAGGTTCGCTTACTCTGTCTGCTCTTCGATTCCTTCCTGACCCTTTTGGCATCCATGTGCTCTACTCAGGACTCTGTCTGTCTGAGGACAAAGCCCTGCCCATGCCCTGCAGGTCCCTCCAAATGCTGAGCTGCGTCCCCAAGCTCACGAAGAGCCACTGCATCGGGATGGGGACTGCACTCAATAAATAAGAATCGAGGCCAAGGGTGACACAGGCTGGCCAGGGCTGCATCCATCACTTGGGGTGTGTGCCCTGCATTCTCACACTGCAGAAGCCGGGATTGATTCTCCACTGTAATGGACTCACACCATAGGCGGTGGCGTGATGAACTGGCCCACATGGCTCTCATCAGAAACCTCCAAGGGCAGGTCCAGCCCTGCCACATGATGCCACATGGCCCCTTTCCTGCACTGCTCCATGGCACAGATCCCGTACTGAACCAAACAAGGTGACCCCTCTGAGTGTGCAAGGACTAAGGACCCTGGGTCGCTGGCCTGTTTCGTAGATGTGGCTTTGGGATTCTTCTCTCTAATGTAGGTTCAGACCCTAGACCAGCTGAAGAGGCTGCCAAGGCAGGATGAGTCCTGTCCTCCAGGTGGCTGCAGGATCCTCACAGTCAGAGCTGTGCAGGATCAAGACACAGCAATTACTGGGTGGTGTGGTGGAGGTGGGACTTCCTGGAGGAAGCAGTCTCTGGCAGAGATGGAGTCGAGGGCCAGGTTAGGGAAAGCAGGCACTCCTGGGACCTGCTTGTAGGACTCTTTGGCTTTCAGTGACAGAATCCTGAAATTCAGTTCTCCGTGCACAGAGATACCAGGTCCCTGGTGACATGCAAGAGAGACGGATTTCTCTAGCTTCTCAGCTAGAAGAGCAAGGGACAGCAGCTCCATGCAGAGCCCCTCCTCCATCTCAGAGGAGCTGGGGAACCAGTGTAGCTCCTCCCTCCACGCCTCTGTCCCCTCCCTCCCCTGCCAGCCCAAACACACACAGATATGCACCATCAACCTGAAAAGAACCAGCTCAGCTCTGGAGCCATTGCACCAAAGCCTGGCTGTTACCTCACTTCTTACTAATGCTGCAGAAAATTGAAAGGGACAGAGAGAAACCAAGAGAGAGGGAGGAAGGGGAAGAGGACAGAGTTCGGCAGTGGCCTCTCCACCCCACACTTACTGGTTCTTGGAAGTAGAGCTGGTAATCGAAAACGGGATTGGCTTTGATAATCTCCATGGGGGACACCTTGGGATTTGCTGGTAGGAAGGGAGTATTCAAACTGGCCACTGCCCTGCAGGAATGAGACAGGAAGCCTGTAAGACGACGTTCTTCAGGAACCAGGCAGGCCCTTGCAAGTGGTAAAGTACCCCTGCCAGGGCTCATACTAGTAGTGTACGGGAGAACGAGAGAAGAACCCAGATTTTTTTATTTCTAGCCCAGTGGCCCCCACCCCCTGCCTGACTGCAACATTTTGCAATATTTCTCACCAAGACAAACACACACACTGTATACACCACATTAAGACTGATTACATGATGTAGACACTGGTATCTCTCCCTAACTTGTTTTGTTTTGTTTTGGGGATACTGGGGATTGAACCCAGAGGTGCTTTCCCACTGAGCTACATCCCCAGTCCTTTTTACTTTTTATTTTGAGACAGGGCCTTGTTAAGTTGCTGAGGCTGTCCTCCAACTTGTGATCCTCCTGCCTCAGCCTCCCCGGTTTCTGGGATTATAGGTGCACCGCTGCACCTGGCAAATATATTCACTTTTTTCCTCCTTCCTTCACCTACTCACTGTTTCCTCTGTATACTTCCATGATATATACTAGGGAAGAGAAAATACAAAATAAATAAGTTGCAGGCTCTCTCTTTTGGTTTTTTATAATTTAATAAGGAGGGAGAGACAGACACAAGCATGACTGTGGTACAGCTGAAATATCATGGGAGTTCAAAGGAGCTAGCGAAGGTCTGAATTAAGCTCCATGGAGGGCCTGGGGAAAAGAGAGCAAAACACCCTGAGGGGAACATCCTGGGGAGGCAGGAGCAGATTTTGGAAGTGCTGCAGTCATGGGGTGGAGCAAGGAGACCCTGTGGTTAGAAGCCCACATTAAACAGGGATAAAAACAGGAAGCCAGGGGGAGCCTGGTCACCAAGGGTCCTGAGTCTGCACTTTGACATGGCGGAAAACCAAGAAAACCAGGAGGGCTTCTGAGAATGGGGGAGAGTGGCTCAGTGGCAGGCAGGGAGGTTAAACCAGCAGTGACCCAGTCAGAGTCCGGGAGCACAGAGATCAGCCAGGGGACACTGACCCATCACCCACCCAGGGAGCAGGAATGGAAAGGGGGTGAATTTAGGAGGCGGTGCAAAGGCAGAGTTGATGAGTCTATAGCCCATCCCAGCCTTGGGAAGCTTTTCCCCTGCAGAGGATCAGAGGTGACAATGTGCAGGGAGATACAGACTGGGAAGAACAGGGTCATTGGGACCAAGGGAATAAACCGGGAAAGCAGTGATGAGGTCTGGGCCAGTGCTGGCCAACGAATATATAATTTAGAAGTTTCTCCTCCCCACCATAAGACGAATAAAGAGAAACAGCTGATATTAAATTTTAACATTTATCCCAACAGATCTACAGCATTAACAATTCCATATGCAGTTAATAATCACTGGTGAGAAAATTCACATTCTTTTTTGCATGAAGTCCTTGAAGTCTGGCAGGTTTCTTTCATGTATGGTAAACTCCATTAGATTGGCCACATTTCAAGTTCAATAGCCACATGGCTGGTGGCTGCTTAATTGGATGGTGCAGATTATGGTATAAAATAAATTATATTAATGGCTCTAACTTCTAATGTCACAATAGCAAACCTATTTCAAGCATTAACCCAATCACAAGTGAAGAAATTCTAGCTTTTACTACATATTCTGAGAGGAAGAGGGTTTTCTTTTTAATTAACTTCAAATATATATATATAGCATATATATATATAGCATATATATATATATCAGGGCACATGCCTGTAATCCCAGTGGCTCTGGAAGCTGAGGCAGGAGGATCACAGGTTTGAATGCAGCCTTGGCAACTTAGTGAGGTCCTAAACAACTTAGCCATATCCTGTCTCAAAATAAAAGAAAAATGTTCTGGGGAGGTGACTCAGTGGTTAAGCACCCCTGGATTGAGTTCCTGATGCTTAAAAAAGAAAAAGAGAAAAAGAAAAAATAAAGAAATTTGTCATTACAAGATGAGATGAAGGTGTATGAAGATAAATGCTTCCGTGCTTCTGTCAACTGTATTAAAATTAGAAAAACAGTTATTCCACAGCCTCCCATGGGATCAGGATCTCCAGGTGACTGGCAAAGTAGGATGTCAAAGGGAATTTTGGGCAAACAAGTGAGCAGCCTTGAATTAAATAAGCCTATAGCTTATCTCAGTAGAAAGTCAGAAGAAGGATGAAAAGAAACACTCCCCATAACTGCGGGCTGTTTTCCCCATTCACGATCTGGTTGTCAACAGTACTCTTAAACACCGGTTTCCCACCAGCCCTGGAAGAGGGACTTGGCTTCTTAGCCTCCCGGGACTGCCTGCCAAGGCGGGCTGCCTGACAACAGCAGAGGTAGGAGCGGCCACTGCCAGGGCTGTGGTGGACGCACCAGAGACAGGAAGAACAAGAGGAGGAGGAACTGGAAACCAGGGCAGGAGGTGTCTTGGATCTCTCGT
The DNA here is from genome assembly GCA_004027875.1 of Aplodontia rufa. Classification (NCBI taxonomy): domain Eukaryota; kingdom Metazoa; phylum Chordata; class Mammalia; order Rodentia; family Aplodontiidae; genus Aplodontia; species Aplodontia rufa. The sequence continues at coordinate 15,146 of PVKS010009026.1, read as the reverse complement.
CATTTGGGCCAATCTTCCTTTTGCCCCTATTGAGAGCTTTTAAATTCTCACCGGAGAGATTAAGTTTAGTAAAACAACAAGGTGTTTTATCTCCTTTAAGGTAGAGATCGTAGTTCTTGCTATATTTTCTTTTGTTCTTGTCAAAAAGCATGTATTATGCCTTTAGAGCAACTTTTTGGTTAATTTGATTTAAGAACCGAACTCTTATTTCCAATTTGAGAGGGGGAGGGGAGGCTAGAAAAATGAGCAGAGCAATAGCACAAAAACTTTTCAAACTTTTTTAAAGAGAGAGGAGAAAGTCAATTTTATTTCATTTTTTCATGTGACTTTCATTGCTCTGACACTTACCTGCATCCTTGTGCATGCCAGGCAAGCACCGTAACCGTTGAGCCACCACTCCAGTCCCCTTTTCAAACTTTTAAAAAATATTTTAGATGTTTGATTTTTTTTTAGTCTTTGATGTAACCTGGCCATGTGAGCAGAGACTGAGGATGAACAAAGTTCTCTGGTGATTTTGCTCTTAGAATCTTAGCTATATAGAAAGTAACTGCAGGGGGCTGGAGCAGTGGCTCAGTGGTCAGAGCACTTACCTGGCATGTGCAAGGACCCAGGTTCAAACCCCAGCACCACATACAGAGTGAGGTTTCAGAGAAACAAAGACCAGATGAAAAATTAGATAAAATTAATTCTATTTTTCTCTTTAAAAAAAAAATAGAAAGAAAGTAAGTGGATTAGCTGGGGACATGCAGGTGGCCACCGAGGATGGTGTTTATGTAACTCTAAAGAGGGGGTCATGCAGGCTTTAATGGCACCTTGCCAGCTCAAATGGGGTGTGTCCACGAAGACTGTCCCATTCTCTGGGTTCAAAACTGGACATGGGGGTGGCTGGAGAGGTGGCTTCTTGGCAGAGCACTTGCCTAGCATGCATGAGGTTGAACCCCAGCACCACATACGCAAATAAAGGGGAAAAAACACAGCCAGATGAAAAAAATTAACTCTCTTAAAACAGACAAAAAAATCAACCTAACATCCGGAAGGTCCACTGGAGCCAGGAAACTTCCCTCTCACGGTGATAACATACAGCCTGACAGAGATAACAAGACACCCCGCTAACAGCACCCCTGCATGTCCAGGGAGACCTTCTTACCGCTGCCTGTGGCTGAGGAAGCAGGCCCGTGAGGTGAAGTGATTTGTCACATGGCCACTTCAGGGCAGGACGGAAGGACACATTTTTTGACCGTCCAGAGCTGAGCTCTCTCCTGGAGCTTGGCCTTGTGACTCTGATGCCCCCTGCACCTCACCCACGCCCTCGCAGGCCCATCATGGCCCCACTGTGTTCCCACTGGCCTCTCAGGCCCTGAATCATCTGCCCCATGGCTGGCAACAGGGGCCGAGCCACTTCCTAAGTACGAGCTCCCGTGCTGTCCTTGTGACACCTTCCCACACCACCTGCTGGTTTTCTAGACATTTCCTGGGTAGCAGCTCTGAGGAACAGTGCTCACGGCACGGAAATCCGGGCTTTCCAAATGCCTGTGGTGTATGGCCTGCTTACCTCACTCTCTCGGGGTAGAAGAGAGCCATGTTCCACACCAGCACGCCCGCCCAGTCGTGGCCGATGAACACCGCTTGTGCGATGCCCTGGGGGAGAGAAAGGTGGGACCAAAGCAGGTGGGTTTCTGGACCGTGGTGCTGAGAGCCCACGGCCTCTCCCTGGCAAGCCCAGCGTCCCCACAGATCCCACAGGAACCTCTCCATGATGTCCTCCCTTCTAATCCTCCGTCCCCATAGGTCCCCAGCCCCTCTTCAACTGGCCTTTTATGTTTTCTTAGAAGACAGAGGCCACTGGCCACAAGTTCCTCTTCTCTCCCTGCCATCTCTTAAATTAAATTTGTTCTCACATGCACCCCTCTCTCTTACACTAAGTATACCTTCCCTTCCCACGTCCAGGTTCATCCTTCACTGATGAGATTCTACGCTCGCTCGCTCTTTGGGAAGTGCTCCTCCCACTTCAAAGCACTCTTGCCTCCACCTTCCCTTATGCTCTGCCGATGAAAAGAGCTCTCCTCTGCAGAGCACCTACCATGACAGGGACTGTCGTCAGCTGGAATCCTTCCACTCAACTCCAACACCCATTTCGCAAATGGTAACCCAGGCTCCCACCCTCCTGTAAACCAGGCTTTCTCAGAGACCCCAAGCTGTGCCCTGCCTCACCACCCACATGGCAGTTCCTTGGTGCAGGTCCCTGTCAGGCTCCCCTTCTTTGTATCATCACCCTTCTCAGGGTGGTTACACCAGTGTCTCCCTAAGCACCATCATGAGACCCTGCAGCATGGCCTCTTCCTTGTCGTCCCCAAGTCGGGTGCAGATCCTTCTAAAGGCTACAGTGGTCACCAGCAATGATCGTGTGGTTTTTCCCCTTCTAAAGCTTCTACTAGTCTGCAGCACCAGATGTTTCCTTTGCTGTGTCCTTGTGTGGCTTCTGTGCCGTGTGGCTTTCCAGCTTCTTAGGTCCCTGGCTCTTTCTCTCCCGGACCTCTCACAAGCAAGTATTTCTCAACTTCCCCTCCTTCCGCGTGGACGCTGTCCACAGGGAGTTCATCAGCTCAAACACTCGGACTACCATCCCGGAGGCAGATGCCCACCTTGTCTGCAGCTGGCCTGGACCCCCTGTTGCCTGTCTTAGCAATGACCCTGTCAGAGAGGGACCTGATTCCACTGACCTGCAGCAGCAAGTCCCTCTCTCCACAGTCTGGGATGTTCTCAGACAGCTGGAGGTTTTACAGGGAGAAGTCACAGAGTGTCAGGACTGGCCACACCAGGCCATGCTCACTTAGAGCTCCCTGTCACATACAAGACTTGCGAACCCCGTTCCATCCATGGAGCTGAGAACATGCCTGTCGGCTCATGCCTGGCTGTAGCACTGCAAGTTGGCACTCTTGGGATCTTCATTCTCAAAGCTCATTGGGAAGCTAAGGCCCTCTGCTCTGTCCCTCTGCTGTCACTGACCTGCCCTGGCCCTGTACCCGAGTCCACCCAATCTGGGGAGCAGAGAACACAGCACAGAAGAATCTTGGAACAGGGCATGCTCTGCAGACCATGGGCATTTGTTTCTGTTCCTGTCACAGAGTGACATTCCTGCCATGAGGTGTTAGGTCTTCATTTGTCAGAAGAGATGTGACTTTAAAAAGCAGTGAAGCATTCCTGCACAGGGTACTTTCCAGCGCCTCCCCTGGTACCACGCCTCTCTTCCCAGGCCTAGCCAGCAAAGGTACCCCCGCTCCCTCCTGGAACAGAGAGGCATGCGTTCTCCTCACAGCCTCTAAACGCTCCTTGTCAGTCTTTATCACTGTCTCCCCTCCCCCAGCTTCCCTGACGGTGCCCCTTCCCTGCCCTGGCCATCTCTGCTCAATGGTGCCAACAGCTGGCCTGGCAATGGTGGCTTTTCCTTCAACTCCCCAGGCCCACACAGAGTTCTCCAAAGACATCAGCACCACCTGTTACTTACCAGCTTATCCAGGAAGGTGGCCATCTCCTAAGAAAGAAAATAGATAATTGTTAGCTTAGCCATCTACCATACTGTTTCCGATTGTGTTCTAGCTTCCACAAATAAGAGAAAACATTCGGCCCTTGAGTCTCTGAGTTTGGGATACTTCACTTAGCATATTTCTTTCCATCTCCATCCATTTGGATGCTGGGGGACGTAGGGAGGGAGGAAGAGAGGGGGAAGGGAATAGGAAGGATATCAAGGAGACCGGAGGGAGGTAGTATGGGGGAATCTAATTAGAGGGGACCTCCAACTTCCATGAGAAGTCCAGTTCACTTGGGGCTTAAGTAGTGGGAAACATGGAACCATAGGGAACCCAAGAAGTGAACCATGGAATGGTACCAGCCCTGGCTTGTTCTGCCATTATACTTTTGTTCTTGAATGCTTGATGATGAATCCCTCCTAATTGTGAGAACATGTTAAATGAATAAAATTTTTTAAAAAGAAAGAAAACAGGCACAAAATTGGAAACTATATCCACCCTCGGCCTCAAAATCCCAGTTAGTGAGTTACTGTGTTTGCCTGTGGTATGAGCTGATGCTGGGCCCTGCAAAGTCCTACGTGGAAACTCCTACCCCCAGTCTGATTGAGACTGTGCTTGGAGACAGGCTCTTTAAGAGTGAAGTCATTAGGGCGGATGCTAAACCCTGGGTACAACACCCTGGCCTCGAGGAGACTTGATTTAGAAAGAGAGAGGAGGGCAGTGGATGGAAAACGCCGTACCAGCTCCCTCTGCCCCCCCAGCTATATGGTCCCTTTGTCCCCTCCGACCTCTTGACATCTCTGATGAAAACCCTGGATCCTCTCCCTGGAAGTGCACCTGAGCACCTGTGTCCCAAGCTCTGCATCACTTCCAGGATTTCATGACATCAGAGGGTCCTGAACACCACAGGTGATATGTCCCCACTTAACCACAGTCATGTCTTCTCACTTCCCGGTTTACCAGAGAGGCTGGCTGAGTCCAGTGTTCTTCACAGAGCCCACAGACAAAATCAGACTCAGATCGGAAGGGGTCTTGGGAAAAATGCAGCCCAACCATTCACATTTTACACCTTACAGCATGATCAGCCAAGGTTAAACGACTCACCCAAGGTCATACACAGAGGAAGGAAAATTGGGTTCAGACAAGTCCCTACATATTAAACTTCAAAAGATACTATTGCTATGCTGCATTCTAGCATGCATTCCCAATCAGGACATCTAGGAATGTAAATGTGCAGAGAATGGGCTTGCAGGTTCTATAAAGGTGCCCATCCTAAAACCAGTAAGAACTCTGCACAATCATGTTCACCACAGCGTTATTCACAGTGGCCAAGAGATGGAGCCACCCAAAGTGTCCCTCAGTGGATGGATGGACAAAGGATGTGGAACATATACAAAGGAACACTATTCAGCCGTAAAAAAAAATGCAATTCTGCCATCTGTAACAGCACACTTCATTAAATGTGCACACAAATCCCACACAATCTCACTCAGGTGTGGCATCTCAAATTTGATCTCATGCAAGTACAATGTAGAACAGTGGTTACCAGAGGCTGAGGTGCATGGGGTGGAGCAGGGAGTTTGGGTAAAGGCTACACAACTACAGTTAGGTAGCAGGAATACACATCAAGAAGCCTAGTGTACAGCAAAGTGACTATAATTAATGATATAGTACATTCTAGAGAAATATTCAGCACAAAAATGATGACCATGTGAGCTGATGTGTACATCCCCAAATGCATACATAGTTCAAATCATCATGTCATACATGACAAAATGCACCACGCAGTTAATTCAAAAAGTGAGGTTAAAATTCGATCCTCAGGTTTAAAAAAATAAGTTGAGTGAAAAACTGTCATACAAGTTACAAAGTGGGCGTTGAAGAAACTGAACTGCCAATATATTTGGGGGCATAGAGCTGAAAAAACACTTTTATGGAACTGGAGAGTAGGCAATGCTATAGATCTTAATTCCATTCTCTGTTACCCTGTCTTTAACGCTAAAGTGAACTATTTTTAATAAAATTGTATATTAAACATACTATGATAGGGGCTGGAGTGGTTACAGTGCTTGCCTTGCATGTGCAAAGATGCAAGTTCAAACCCCAACACCATGTTCACAGCTGACTCTCAGCAATGAAAGCTAAATGAAAAGCTAAGTAAAATTGATTCTGCCTCTCTCGCTCTCTGTCTGTCTCTCAAAAATACTATGATAATTTTTAAAACAGTAACTTTATTGAGGTATAATTCGTGTACCATAAAATCCACCCTTTTCAAGTGCACAATTCAGTGGTTTTTAGCACATTCACACCATCCAGTTTCAGAAAATTTTGATTGCCTCAAAAGAGACACAGCCCACGCATGGGCCATCACGCCCCCTTTTCCCTTCCCCTGTCTCTTGGCAACCGCTCAGAAAATTTCTGGGTCTATGGATTTGTCTGTTCCTAGTATTGCAGTGGAATTATGGGTACTGCGTGGTCTTTGTAACTGGCGCCTTCTTAGCGCAACGTCCCAGGGTTTGCTCATGCAGTAGCGGAAGCGTGCATGGCTGCCTCAGCACCTCTTTGGTGAGCCATGTTCTAGCACGAGCATGGACCACATTTTCTCTCCGGGTTCATCAGCTGATGAACATGGGCGGCTTCCACTACGTGGGTACTATGAACAGTGTTGCTGTGAACACTGGTGTCCAGGTGTTCTGGGGGCACTTGTGACCCATCCTCCTGGGTAAATTCTTAGTAGCTTACTGATTTTTAACAGGTGGAGGAGGAGGGTGGGAGCACCTCTCTTTATTATGTCTGTTGTGGGCAGCAGGGCTCCCTCAGGAGCACGGTTCTCCACAGTGACCCAACACACCCATCTCAAGAACAGATCCTAACAGGTGCACGTGGGGGTCCAGGTGAGCGGACAGGGGTTACAGGAAGAGGGCCCCACACAGGGTCAGTGGGGAGATGCTGGCAGGATTTTGGGGAAGCATGAGCAGGAGAGAGGAAGAGGTGAGGCTGGGCTGGAACCTGGGCCTTTACCTGACCCTGCTGTGATGCCAAAGCCCATGTGTCAATGGGAAAAGGTGAGTTTTTAAATCCTCAAGATGGAGAGGCGATAAGGAGGAGGATGGCGGGGTTGTCCTACCAGCCTGTCACTGTTCCCTCTGGGAAATACTGATTTATGTACGTCAGCGATCCTGAGAAACGTCACCCCAACTTCAAGTAAGAGTCTTCCAAAGACTTCTTAGAGCTTATGTGCACACGTGAGGTTTTGCCTTCTGCAAAAACCCAGGATGGAAAAGATGTTACAGATGTCCCCAAAGATCCTTCTCACCTTACATAACACTTCCATGGAATATTCTTCTATTTCTGCAATTAAAAGATAAAACGAATACATAATATTCACAAATTCAAAATATAACAACAAACTAAAAGGACCCCTTTGCAAAACAAACCCAGAGCTTATGAAGTCCTGCGTCCATTGTGAGTTGTTTTTGCGTGCAATGTGAGACAAGGGTCCAGCTGCATTTTGCCCATTCCCTCTTCCATCTGCTGAAGAGACCGTCCTTCCCCCACTGTGCGCTCCCGGCACCTTGTCCACAGCCGGTGATACTGTGTGGATGTGGCTTCTGGACTCTCTATTCTGTTCCAGTGGTCTGTATGTCTGTTTGGAGGTTTGGGTCTTACTGTTGAATAACTATGGATTTGTATGATCAGGAAGTACGATTCCAAGTGCATTCAGCTTTGTTCTTGTTTTTCAAGACTGATTTTGCTATTTATGGGTTTTTGTGGTTCCATATGCATTATGGAATTGCTCTATTTCTGTACGAAGAACCACTGGAATTGTGATAGGGATTGCACCATATTTGTAGCCTGCTTTGAAGAGCAAGCACATTAACAATACCAGCAATTCCAGAAAGCAAGAAGAGGAAGAATGAAAAATAGAAAAAAAATTTAAGAAAAAATTTAAGAAATAATTTAAGAAAAATTTCTGACATAAATACACCCTCAAAGTGAATGGAAAAACGTTAGAGCATAATATCACACAGTGTCAGAACACAACACAGAAAAGATCCTAGAAGTGTGAAAGGTAACGAGGGGGCAAAGCCAACAGTCACACAGAAGGGCTCAAGGGTCAGAACTGAGACTTCCCAACAGCCACAGTGGACGCTAGGAAAGAGTGGGACAAGCCTCCAAAACCCCAAGAGGCAAAGGTTTTCAGTCAAATAGCATGAGGTGCACACGCGAGCGATCTAGAATGTACGTGTGTGTGTTCCAGATGCCCGTCTCGCATGTGACCTTTCAACAACAGTCAGCGTCTAGACTACGTTCTTCAAAAACCACATAAAAGTGTTGTAATTAGGGTAAGAGCATCGGAGTCCGTTTGTCCAGGACAATTCTGGCTTATGTGATCGATAGTAACATGTCTACTTTTCATGGTATTCTGGTTAAAATGTCAAATTATTTTACTAAGCTATGCCAGCAGATTTGGAGAAGACTGCACTATATATGAATAAGATTCAAACATTTTAATAATTATATTTAAACAACAGAGACCCTTCTTGATGCTTGAGCTTCAGGATGTCCTGCTGTCTAAACGCTTTTCCCTCGTTCAAGAGGCAGGAGCAGCCACTGAGTGGGCACCACAGCATTTAGGGAATGATCACATGGGACACTTCCAGGGCAATGTGCCAGGGGGCCTGGTGGGAGGCCTCCTGAGTGACTCAGAGCCCAGGTCAGTTAGCTTCAAACATCACAGCCAGAAGTGCGGGGCTGATCCTGGGAGACGCAGCTAAGCTCACTCCCCAGGCTGCTGCAGGGACACAGGCACCAGGAGGGACCAGCGACTGCGCTCATGCCTGGCTGCTTCACATCTCTGCTCCATGCCTGGGGCTCTTAAGAGTTCTGGGCTGAGGACTCCACTGAAACTAACAAAGCAGAGGACTGTAACAACTGGGAACATGTTCACAGCCCCACACGTGGGCTCCAGGGTTCCCAGGCCATCCAATGCCCAAATGCGATGCACAGACCCTAGGTTAGCAATCTCGACCCAGCCATCCTACTTCTGGGTGATATCCTAAATCATCAAAAGCAGTGACACACGGGTGTTTATCTGTACACCCATGTTCACAACAGTACTACGCAAAACAGCCAAAAGGTGGAGGCCACCCAAGTGTGCACAGGTTCACACACGGATAAGCAGAATGAGGCACACACACAAGCACCAGCATTCAGCCATGAGGAGAAGGGAATTCTGCTCTACACTACAACAGGGACTTGAGGACACCATACCAGGTGAAAGGAGCCAGTCACAAAAGGACAAATACTGTTGGTTCCACATGTGAGGATCCGGAGGCGTCAATCCACGGAGGAAGCTAAGTGGTGGCTGCCAGGGGCTGGGGAGGGAGAGCTGAAGGAGACGGGCAGCGCAGCCTGGGTCCTACACCCCTGATGACCAGCATGAGGTCCCTTGGGTACTGACCTCAGGTTTCCTGGGCTCACGCAGAGTGTGGGGAGCAGGAAAGGGTGATGTTTGAGGGCACAGAGGACACAGCAGGAAAGGAGAGGGGCAAGGCAGAGCCCTGAGGACAGGGTCGGGAAGGCCTGGGGAGCTGGAAAGCTTGGACAGGTAGAAGCACAAGCACACAGGACAGCTGCAGGACGAACAACCCACCGGGAGGGGAGGACGAGTCGCCATAGCCTTTCATGTCCATAGCCAGGACCCGGTAACCCGCCTGGGCCACGGCAGGGATCTGCAAAACAGAGCATGGGGTACCGTGCAGTGTGGCCTCGTCAGTCCTGGCTGACCTCCAGGCTCGCCTCCCTCCAACCCCTATTCCTATGAGTGGGTCCTGGCGCTGCCTGGCCTCCTCACTGCGGAGCTGGGAGGGGCCCACCTGCTAGGGCTGCCATGAACAGTGGTGGTGTGTGCACTGTAACAATGCCACATCTAAGTGAGCACCCTTTCTGGCAAAGACGCAGTAGATTTCTACATTCATCACAGATTCCCAGCAGGCGGTAAAGGCTGCTTCCGAATGGGCACAGGTGCCTGGGGGCCTAGCACAGCCCTGAGGTCTGGAGCTTCTCCACCGAGGCCATTTTGAGATGATGCTCCACTTCCTCATAACATTCCAGACTGGGCCACCTCTCCTAATGTCCCCTCCCCTCATCGAGACTGGACGTATCTCCCCTAGTTTCCCTTACCTGGTACCTCCAAGAGAACCAGCTCTCAGGAAACCCATGGCAGAAGCACACAGTAGGGCCGGAGCCCAGCTCCACAAAATGCAGACGGACCCCAGGCTGCAGTGGGAAAGGGGAGAGGAAGCCACCACAGGATCAGGCCAGATGGAACCGGCACTCCTGCGGACCACCTGGCACCGGTTGCCTTCAGTGGGTGGCTGGATCTCGCAGGACCCAGCATCCCAGCTGAAGACCCCAATGCTAGGTGAGGATGACCAACGAAGACAGTGGCCTAACTGCGATAAAAGAGGCAGCATTCACTGTAACGTGGAAAAGTGAAGAGGTAGGAGGCCAACCAAAGCGGACCAACTTCACTTCCTCTCTCAAAGGCCCGCATGCTGGCAGGGTTACCAGGACTGTTCTGGGGAGTTTTCAGTTCTTCAAACTGGGTGCTAATTTTATGCAGGGCATAATATTCATGGTAATATGCTGATTACCATGATTATTCTGTTAAGAGCAGTTTACTCCTTCAACATGAATATTTTTCAGGCTTTGCTATACTTGTGGTCCTTTCAGGGTCTGCATGGGTGAGCAGAGACCACCAGTGTCACAATGTCTGCATTCTCCCCTCCTCCTGGCACAAAGTGGCATTTTCCAGACACACTCATCCCCGCCTTACGGATGATGTGGCCATGTGACTGGGTTCTGGCCAATGGGGTATGAGCACAAGACAGGGTTCCCCAATCAGGGCCCACATGACCCTCTTATGCTTGGCCCTCCTTCTTTTATCCTATCTGCAGCTGGACCCCGAGGAAGGTGAAGGCACAGAGAGGGCCCCTGGGTTCTTGGATGACTTCTAGACAGAGTCCACACCCCTGTGCTGTGGGTAAGAAACACACTGGTATAAAGCCACTGAAGCAGTGGGATTGTTTGTTATAACAGCTAGCCCATCCTGAGTATCACGGTGGCCTCTAAGCAAACCAACCAAAATGGCACACAATCCAACTGCCCTGTTTGCCCCAAGTGCATGTCTCCAACGTTCTGATGGCAAGGCATGACAGTAACGGAGCCACATTACAGAAGTTCACCAGGAACAAACACTGTAGATTTCAGATGGCTCCGAGCTGATGTCCCACCATGCAAATTTTATTTGTGATTTGAAATGAGCTATCTTGCTCAAGAAAGCATTAGGCACGCGTTTTGCAAGCCCTTTCACAGACTGCATTCCATTAGTCGAATATGTTCTGTAGTCTTCCCTTTAGCCCTTGGCAGACATTAATTTTCAATTCTCAACTCCTGTTGAAAATTATTACAATGCTTATGTTTGATCCTAATTTGCCTCTAACATGGGACCCAGCTAAAGGGTTCTCTTGCTAATTTCTAGTCAACTTAGCCGAGAAACTAGTAAATAAATATATGCACTTTCCCATCCTTTAAAAAAAAAAAAAAAAGACTGGCTACCAACCCAGTGTAGGGTGCATTAGGGTTTGGCGTAGGTCAGTGAACCCGTGCCCTGACAGCCTGGCTCAGCGGGGTTCTCCACAGGTCCTCTATTGCAGCTCTTAAATTTGGAGTGGGGACAGACAGGTGGTAACGTGGTTCTGATCACACTCATCTGGGTCATACAAGGACTCTTGAAACTGGCGAGCAGCAGGTTGAGTGCTAGATGGACCTACCCACGGTGGAGGGGACCAATGGTTACAACCCAGACCCCCGTCCTGGGCAAGAAGCTCTTCCGTCACTGCCAGGGGAAAGAGCTCTGAAGGGACCTAATTAACCACACACCCCTTCAGGAGGGCCTGGAGATACACAGCGACGGCAGTGACGCTGACCGGCAGCTTCCCTTGGTGGTCCCCTTCACAAAACGTACTGGCTACGCTGCTGTCATTCATGGTGGCCTTAAGTTCACAGTCCACCCATTCTGAGCACATCTGGCACGATTGTTGGGCAGGGACTTCATCCTGTGGTGTAACTGCTGGGGCTGCGAATGTGCATGTCATTAGCCCGTGACACCCCTGGGGTCGCAGAAGACCCTCCATTCGTCATGGCTTTTCTGTCTGCACCCAGCCGATGGCAAGTGCACAGTCAATATCCACGGTGTCATCTCCCATGTCAGCAAGCCTCCCAGGACAGCAGGGCTCAGGTCACCAGCGCTGCTGCTGGCCACCTCTGGTTAAGGAGCACAGAGGTGCCCCGTGCTGTGCCTGGGGATCGGGGTGGGGATCCACCCAATCCTACGCACTCTTCTACAGGAAGGGAATTTCATCATCTCCTCATAGTGCTACTGAGGCTCCAGGTGAGCAGAGCTGCCCCAGGGCTGACCCTGGTGAATGGCAAAGCCAGGACTCGAGACCCAGGCTCCTGAGCTGACCCACGGCTTCCATGTCTTCCCTTTTAATGTGGCCAAGACAAATGAAGTAAGATCCCCAAATGAGTCTGTGGGGACGTTCTGAAGCTCCGTGTCAGCAGCTGGCGCGGCCAGGGGTCAGGGCCCCTCTGCACGCGGCCGGCAGTCAGTGGCTGGCTGTCCTGGGGGCTTGGCCACAACAGTCACGCTCCTTTACGCGATCTGCAGCAGAGTCTTCCACTAGCGTGTGGAGGAGTGAGACCTGGGGCATCCTACTTCCTTCAGAGCACGGATGCTCAACTTCACAAATGACTCTGCGGTCACTCTGTGCTGACTTACCTTTACTGTCACATACCCGTGGCTTATGTCACTCGGGCTGCAGGGAATTGGCACAGGGGCCCCAGTGTGGAGCAGCTGAAAGTACAGAAGGTATAGAGTTAGCGGCAGCCTCCTTCCACAAGCTGCTCTCAGGTGAGGGCCCCCAGTCACCTTCTCCCCCTCCTCCCAAGTCCTGCTGGTGACTGACCGCCCGGTCTCCCTCTCTTTTGGATGTTGATGGACTCGACTTCCCATATAAAGTTTGTGCAAGGTGCTTTAAGGTTGTGCAGTTGTTGTATGTGCACTTTTATTTATTAAAGATGGACGGTAAACTGTTACTATTGTAAGCAGAATTCTGTCCCTCAAATTCAGATGCTGAAGCCCTAGCCCTAGTGCCTTACAATGTGACTGTATTTGAAAATAGGGTCTTTACAGAGGTGATCAAGGTAAAATGAGGCCATTAGGATGGGTCCCAATCCAACATGACATGTCCTTATAAAAAGAGACCATCAGGACACAGACACGTACAGAAGAGAGACCTGTGCAGGAAGAGACCCCCAGCTACAGGCCATGGAGAGGACCTCACAAGGAGCCAACCCTGCTGACACCATGACCTTGCACTTCTAACCTCAAGAGAAACCGAGACAAATTTTTAGTGCTGAAGCCCTCCCATCCCTGGAACTTTGCTGCACCACCCTGCACAGATGGAGCCTCCCTTTGAGGAAATGGCTCTGACACCCTGGACCTCTGGCCAGCCCCATGGGGTACGCGGCTCCCCTGCCTCCCACAGGCAGAAACCAGGACCCACTGGGCTAAATCTGCCCCTGTGGTGCTTAGTGTGGTCAGGGATCTCAGGTGGACCCAGAGGGACAAAGGTGACTCAGGTCTGGGTTGGCTAATCCCCAGGCAGCCAGGGACATTCAGGCTGTGCCATCCTCCTGTGCAAGTGACACATGTCACTTAGGAGCTTCCTTCTGCCTGCCAAGAGGGTGCGAGCCAGGTGGAGCTGATTGGCGGCACCGGGATACCAATGACATGGCAGGTGGACCAGCTGCCAACAAAGCCCCTTGGACGTCAGGCTCACTGTTCCGTGGGCAGCAGATGCCCCTGCCGAGGGCACGCTGAGTCCTCAATCATGGCTTTCTCTACCCAAACCCCCGACGAGGACAGGAAGCCAGACTCTGCTCAATCTCAAACTCACCTGCGTCCCCGTCACTCTCTCCAGTTCCCGCAGGGCTGTGTCGGTGTCGTGGACGAGGATGGTGACCATTCCCAAGTCACGGGCTGGCTTCAGATTAGTTCCCATATCATCTAGGAAAACCACCTGAACCCAAAACACCATGATGTCAACCCAAGGAGAACTCGGGTTCTCCCTGCACGAGGGAGAACACCAGAGAGCAAGACACTCAACCCAAACAGTGCTACCGCATGACAAGGACACAGAATCCTCCCAGTGTGCCCTGAAATAACAACGTTACGCACGAACACACAGACTGATGTATTTGCCCCACATAATACCTATGGGTTCCTGCCAACTCTGAAGCTGCAAGAAGATTCGGGGAGGATACTCACTTGTCAAGAACACGCTAAAATCCACCAGGGAAAGTCAAGTACAAAGGGATAGAACTGTAGCTGCGAAAGAATTCAATGAAGGCAGACAATGAAACCCACAGAAGCACGGAGGTAGAAACCTGCGCAAAGATAGAAGTCGCCAAGCTACAAAAGTAGAAGAGTTTGGTTCTAGAAAAGAAATCGAATATCTATGAAACAGCAGAGAATCGAAAAACGGACCCAAATGCAAATGCCAATTTGTTTTCTAAGGAAGGACTCAAGTCCTCTGTGAGGAGGATTAACCAAGGGCCTACTGTGACTTGTTCGGTTAACAGGAAAAAGCAGATCCTCACTTCTGCTCTCATCCCAAAAGAAATTCTGAATAGGTCACAGATTTGAATTTAAAAATAAAAAAAAGGCTTTGAAGTTGTAGAAGAAAGCATGGGTGTGTCTGTTTAGAATCTTAGACCAGGACAGCTCATCCCACCCAAAGGCCTCCGGGAAGAGGGCTGGTAGTCTGGGGCACACTTTAGCTCCCCCTGTTCTCCACCAACTCCAGCTGCTGCCAAGGGCACAAGGCACATTCAAGAGGAGAGAAGCAAGGGTCCTGGGCCTGAGCAAGGCAAGGGTTCCCAGGGATGGGACCCAGGGTTTGTGTTGGTGCCCTGTGGTGAGGTGCGGCCAGTGAGAGGGTCTAAATTAAATTTTGGTGCAACCACCCTGTGAAGATTAGAGTAGGAATCCGCAGTGAAATCAGTGCTTTAGTGTAGAAGGTGCTGCAACAGGATGCACAGACAGGCTTCAGGGCGCGAGGATGCCTGGAAGGAGACTGGGGCAACATGGGGTCCCATCCCTGCCCCCACCTCTGGTGGGGTGACTCTGACAGGCCCTGTGGACTTGGAAAGTCTCCCAGGATCTCTGGCTCTTCACAAGTAAACTTAGGCAGCTGGTCTACAGCTTTAGGTGCTACCTGTTGTTAAGACAATTTTAGGAGAGCTGTTAAACGGCTAGGTAGTCTGGACAGGAAAAAGGGCCCCCCTAGCTGGTAGAGAGTGATTGACAGGGGATGCTCAGGGCCTTCAGATGCAAAAAGACATGAGGCTCACCTTTGTCCCAACTAAGAGATGGGGGTGGGCACAGGTGGGAACTAGGAAGTATTTGCCACCTTTTGTTTTACATAGATTTTAACCAATGGTGTTCTTGACCAGTTTCAATGCCTGTTTTGCATAGATTTTAACCAA
>PVKS010009025.1:0-65726 GCA_004027875.1 Aplodontia rufa | reverse complement strand
CCCCTCACATAGAGGGAACTGTGTGTGTGCTGAAGTGAAGGGTCTGGAAATGTAGGTTAGGGCTTACGTGCAGTGGGATACCTAAGAGTGATAATGAACTTGGACTATATATGGAAATACTGTGAACTTTTCCAAAGTTTAAAATGGAAGATTTACAGCAGATGGATAACATAAAAAGGTTTCAGTTCCAGGAAAGCCACTGTGACATCAATGTAGCAATTGAAATAAATGTGACTTGGGAAGTGAAGCAATGGGAAAGAGATAGGGGCCTACGGTAGCAATTTGGAAGAACCTCTACCCTAAAGCAGAGGCTATAGGTAAGGAGAAAGGGAGACAGACTTGTGAGATATTTAGGGGTTACTATCAGTAGGACTAGAGGAAATGACTCTTTGTAGGGGTGAATAAGAAGGAAAAAATAGCAGAAAACTCCTAAGTTTTAGGTTTCGGAGAATAAATAATGCTTTCCACATTGACAGGGACTCTCATTTAATCTTCTGTACTAGGACTGACCTGGATGGAGCTTCTGTCTCTGTCCTTGTAGGTCCAATATGAACAAGATCCAACTAAGTTAATTCAATCAAAATCATCCATCCTTGATCTATGGCCCCCCTTGATATCTTGTCATTCTGGTCTGCCTTCAGTAAGAGCTCTGTTGAGTCCATCTAGCAGAAATCCCCCTTGCCCTGATGTTCCCTCATAGCAATTTTCCATCCAATGCCCCCAAGCCTGACTCTACTCCTGGGCTACAAATCCCCATGAGTTCTTGGTGCAGTTGAAAACAATCTCTCTCACTGCAAGACCCAATTGCAGAAGTCCCTGTACCCATAGCAATAGCCTCTGTTGGGTAGTCTTCCTTACCATCTTTAACATGTGTCATTAAATAATTGCTCTCAGTAACATGAATAAGACACATAAAATAAGGATCATATGTGGAGGGAAGATCATGAGTTTAATATTTTTAGGATGGCAAGATAGAAGGAGAAAATTTCTTACCAGAATTGACAGTTAAATCAGTATTATTAGGAACCACAGACATGATGGAGAACAAATAACAGGGAAAAATTCCTGTCCCATGATGAGATTTGAATAGACATTTACCCTATATGATCAGTATTCTGTGAATAAAGTTTATAACTCCAAGGATTTTTCTAGCTAATCTCACCCCCGACACACTTTCAATGAAATATTGAATACTGTTGGTCTTTGTGACCTTGAGCAAGTTCTCTAAACTTCAGAACTCTATGGTCTTTGCTGAATATTATAACAAAACTTTTTAGTGACTTATGTAAATATACAATGATTTATATTATATAAAAGACTTAAAGAAATCACCAGCTTACTTCTTGTTATTTATTGTCATGCAGAGTTATTATGCTAAAATTCTTCATTAGTATTTCTGTGTGGAATACATATTTTGTCTAAAATCTGAAAAAGTATCTTTTCACAAAAATTTCTATTACTCTTAAATAAGAATAGAATAAAGATGGGAAAGAAAAAAGGCTGGGGAGATGGGAGTAGGCATGGGAAAGGGAGAAGAAGTATATGCTTAAATTTTTTCAGAAGATGGATGTGGATATCCACTTATACAGATGATTCATTGATTGATCACTAAGTGAGAAAAACAAAATATGATTACAGCATCTGCATTTAGGTCATCTTAACATCATTATGTCATCTGAAACAAATTGTTCAGTCTACAGAATGCAAAAGGTCGTGAATACTTATGGCATGTTGTTGTATATTTAAATTCCTATGGTTCTGGCCAAGAAACAGAACTGGATTTTCTTTCCTACCTGAAACAATAAAAAAACGACAAAATATAAGTGAGAAGGGTCATAAGGTAAAGAAGAACAGTGATCAACAAGAGACAGTAACCAGATGGGATGAAAGCTGCCTTGTGAAAGTTTCCAGTTTGCACCCTAAAGAATGGAAACCCAGAAAGAATAGTTCTTTGAGGAGCTCAAGGTGAATATTTAGACAGCTAAAATTTGTAGAGAAGACTAACACAAATCAGAATGGAGAGAGCAGAACAGAGAATTGCAGACATTTACTGAGTCCCCCTGCCTCCTCCTTGTGGCTCAAGTATTCAGCTGAATACTGATCAACCTGGGACAAGGAGAATATATGAGGATTGATAGGAACTCACACAGCATTCAAAAAGGTTTGGATATAGTACATGTTTCCACCAGACAGATTGAGGAACTTGGTCTATGGGCTACTGGGCACAGTATTCAAGAAGACCTTGACTGAATATCAGGGAGTATTCCAGGAGAAAGCATAATGATATTTATAAAAATACAAAATACCCAACATCCAACCAGGTAAAATTTAAAGTGCATGAATGATATCCAATTAAACTTTGATGGACATGTAAAATAATAGGAAAGCGCCACTTCTAAATAGAATAAATATTAATGAATCAATAAAAAGTGATCCAGAAGTGACACAGATACTAGAATTAACAGATAAGGACATTGCTATAGGGGCTAGAACAGTGGCTCAGTGGCCCAGCACTTGCCTGGCATGTGCAAGGACCTGGGTTCAAACCCCAGCACCACATAAACAACTATGTGTCCAAAAACCAAAAACCAGATGAAAATCTAGAAAAAATTGATTCTCTTTTTTAAAAAAAGGACATTCCTATAACGTGGATTTTAAATATCCCCCCAACAACTATGTGTTAAAGGCTTTATTTCTAAACCTGGTGTAATTCCTAAGCATAGTCTTCAAAAAAGTGAAAATAGGGATTCTATATTAAAACAACACTTTGCAAATGATAGATTTATGCAATTTTTGTCTATTAAAAATACATTTTTAAAAAGGACATAGTGATGCTAACAGATACATATATACAGATGTTTACTGCAGCATTATTCACCCGAGTCAAAACATGGAAATGATTCAAGTGTCCATCAAAATTTGATTGGAAAAACATCTGGTATATTCATACAATGCAATGTTCAGCCAGAAGAAGGAATGAAGTTCCTCTGCCCACAACCTAGATAAACCCCGAGAACAGTTACAAAAGGACAAGTGTTATGTGATTCCACTTACATGACATATCTAGAACAGATTCCAAGGAGACGAAAAGTAGGTTGAAGCACATCAAGGGCTATGGAGGAGGGAAAATTGGGAGTTACTGTGTAATGTTTGTACAGTGTTTGGCAGGGTTGTTAAAAAAATGTTGAAATAGTGATGATGGTGAACCACACTGTGAATGTAATTAATGCCACCAAAATGTACATTTGAAGATTGTTCAAATGGTCGGGTGTAGAGGTGATCCCAGCAACTTGGGAGACTGAAGCAGGAGTCTAAGGCCAGCCTCAGAATCTTAGTAAGTCCTTCAGCAAATTAATAAGACCATGTCTCAAAATAAAGAATAAAGAAGGATGGACAGATAGCTCAGTGGTAAAGTGCCGCTGGGTTTAATCCCCAGTACCAAAAAAAAAAAAAAAATCATTAAACAGGCACATTTTATTACATACATATTTATTATATATATTTATTTATATAATCTCCATGATTTAAACATCTAACCAAAGAAAAGGAAAGCGTAACAGTGAACTGAAGAACTTCAATGAGCCTGTTGTACACTTGATTAGAGTCTTCAAAGAAGGATTAGAAGTTAGAAAACTTCATCTAAATGCAATGTAACTTATAAATCCACAGATCCATAGTGCTCAATGAACCCCAAACACAGAAGATGTGAAGAAAACAACACCAAGGCACATCTTGATCTAATTTCTTGAAAATCTTAAAAATAGGAGAAAACAAGAAATATCATGTGCAGAGAATTAAAGATAAGAATGTCAATAGATTTTTTTTTTAATTCAAAACAATGTGAGTGTTGGTACAGTGCTTACCCAGGACACACCAGGTTCAAGTTTCGATCCTTAGAATTCCAAAACTCAGAGGAGCAAACAAGAATGACAAAGAAAAGTAAGAAAGAAGAAAAAGAAAGCGAGAAAGAGAAAACAAATAATGTAAATGAGAAAATGGTGGAACCATATCTTTAAAGTACTAGATTAAAAGAAGTGTCAATCTAGAAATCTTTCATTTTGCTTATCTCATCCTTTATTAAAATAAATTTGACCATGTGTATCTAAGATTTACAAGGTGATATTAGGAGACACAAGTACAGAGTAGAATGGTTGCAATAGTGGAGAAGATTTAGCTATCATTTCACATAGTTCCTTGGTGACAAAAGCAACTCAAAATCTACTTACTTAACAAAGATCCCTAATACAAGGCAATTTTAGTTACTATAATTGTCAGGTTAAACATTAAATAGCAAATTTTCAGAGAATATCAATGTGGATGTTGGATATCCTTTCCTGTGCTCCACACCATCATTTTCTTGCCAATTATTTTCATTTACTTTTGGATAATTATGATTGTCTTTATTTTATTCTGATTTTCATATCTTGGATATGTTTTCAGGAATTTCATTTCTCAGGGATGGAGCAGTGGCTTGGTGGTCGCGGTGCTTGCCCAGCATGCGCAAGTACACGGGTTCAAACCGAGCACCCACATATATGTGTCAGAGCAACAAAAGCCATGTGAAAAACTCAATGAAAATTGATCATCTCTCTCTCTCTCTCTCACACTGTCTTTTTCTTTTAAAAAAAAAAAGAAAAGAAAAAGAAATTTTAATTCTCCTTTATGAAATTTTCAATATTGTCTTGATCCCTGAAAAACAAAAAAATGGGGGATACTTAGTCTTGAAGATGGGCCAGCTTATACCTGATGGCCTTCTGTTTCTTTACCATGTATAACACTATCAAGTTTTGACTTTGATTTTTGTTCTTATTTTGGAAGTAACTACGTCACTAAGGAACTTTTTAAACATGGAGTCTTGCTAATAGCTTTCTCTGGGTTTCCTTACTCTCTCTGCCCAGGAAAGCTGACCTTTCCACTCTGCCTAGAAATCAAACAGCCTTCTGGCTTCTCATAAATTCAGCACAACAGCAAAAGCTTGGAAGGATAGAAGAGGGTATGATTGTGGGGTTTATCACACTTTTTTTTTTTCTGCAGCTGTACAATGGCTGTGTTTTTCAATTTCAGGTCATAGCTTCTTTCAAACAGTCCTGTCCATATTACTACCTTTTACCCGCTTTTGGAACCTCTCTCTCCTTTATCATCTTAGGTCTAGGGATAATGGCAATGCTGCAGTTGATAGCCTTGGAGTACTTCCCTGTTGTTTGTGACGTCCCTACATTGCGCCCACGTGGTAGCATCCTGTCACAGAATTACCCTCATGTATGTGGCCATCTGTTTCCTGATGGGACCTTGACTGTGGAGAAGCTGCAAGTGCTTGAACCAGCTGGCATCCCCTTCCTAGTCCTGAAGCATTAAAGAATTAGGATTTAGTATTAATACAGTAGGTAAATAGTTCATCCTCCTTATTATTTCTTACACTTGGATGATCTGTAAGAGACCTTAAATGTACAGAATTTTGTTAAAAAGATTTATTTGATTTCCAGTTGTTAAAGGGAAAAGAAAACCATCTGAAATCTGTAAATCAAAAGATAATTGATCCAGATAATGTGTGAGATCTGTTCTCCTCTCCAATTTGAAAATATTCACTCTGAATTATCAATTTTTTGAATTGTCCATAGTGAAAAATACTTACCCAAGCTGCAATGTAACTAGATTAGGAGGCCTTGGCTATTCTCTGCTACAGGCAGGTACCACCCAGGCAAGGAGATCATGAACAGGCAAGTGACACTTGAGGGCAGAATTCCAGATTTCACAACCCAAAACCCTAGGATTTGGTTTTATTCCTTGCTAGTTTAAAGTATATTTTGATTTGTAGACAGAGTTAAACATATAGAACAGATAAGACTTATTCCTTACTGTCCAGTACCTTGTGGCATTGGTACTGGGATGTATATCAAATTACACACAAATAATCATAAGCCAATTTGACAAGGGCCATGATAGAGGTCTCTATAAATATGTTTGCCAGGTCTCTGATAGCAGAAATCTGACATGTTTTACTATATTTTATTGATGGTCATTTTGCTTTTAATTTCATTATTTGCTAAAGATTTTGGAATAGAAGAAATTCAAAGAGAAATACTTACAAAATAAGTAAAAGATAATAATAAATAAGCAAAGATGGGGTGAAGCCACGTATGGTACATGTGAATGGGAATGCAGGTCCTGACCGAAGAAGTAAGAAGTTAATTGAGCTACGTATGAAGTCTGCATGTACTGAAGAAGAGAGAAGTAATAAATGCTCAGGATCTAAAAAAACTCAGTTTTGAACCTGATCTCAACTGTACTGGCAAGTTCTTACCAAGTGCAATGCCGGCTGTTCTCTCAACTTGAGAACCTTGCTCTGTGTAACCACCACATCTGCCTCACTACTTTCTTTCAGTGGTTGATGCCCTGAAGCTGGATTTTTAAGAATAGCTGCTAAAATGCCTGCACTTAGTAAACTGAACTTGAATAGCAGGGTAAGAAGAATAAGAGGAGAAAAAGGAATTGGCAGTGAGAAAACCTTTGATTAAAAATATGAAACTAGGAAGACCATCAATAATGTAGCATACTATTTACCCCCCTGAGAGGTCAAATAATACTTATGCAATGATTTAATTCTGGAAAATTCAAAATATATCTAAAACATACATTTATATCTGTTATGTGAATGTAATATAGAAGAATCTAGAGACGGGGGCATGGGGGTAACTATGGTTTAGGATCAAACGCATATCCTATTGTTACTGTATACGCATTTGTGGTTGTACAACTCAACTCCTTAATAAAAAGAAAACTGGAAAAAATTTTTAAAAAGGTACATTTCTGCTTTCAAGTGAGTTTGTGAAGTCCAGAAAAAAAATAACAACAGTCTTTCTTTTGGATAGACATAGTGCTGCATCATGGTACAGGACTCATGTTTCTGCTGGGCTCCTTGGCCTGGTCAACCTGTACAACTCTGCTTAGTGGCTCTGGAGAATTTTCTTTACATTTTGTGATTTGGTGGGCTAATGAGATAAATACCTCACACATTGATTCTTAAAAAAATATGAAACTAGTGAAGGAAAATATTTAAGAAGATACAATAAGATCAAGGTACAGGAGACAGGATCCCTATAACACATTCCAGCCTAGAAGAAATGAAAAATCTGTGGAATACATACCTGCCACATTATCGTCATTGGTGCTGTCTCATGTTTAATATGTACCCTAGTAATATCCAAATGCTTTGGCATTCTGAGATCATGCGTTTATATTCTAACCATTTATTCTATGGACAGACTGTGGTGATTCTGTACCATCTCAAATATTTGCAAAAATTCTTCAAAATTTAGGATTTCTTGGACACCTTATGCTATGAGCTTCAGAGTCAGCAGAATTTTTTGCATTCTCTTTAATTATTTATTTCCACATTTTTTATTGTTTTATATTTAGCAAACTGCTGGTTATGTGTCTTGTGGCTCCTATTATCTCTCAACCCCACTTCCCTCTATTGCATTCATTCACCCAAAGAACTGATAACCCAACTGTTACGAAAACATTGAAACGATTCCAAACACTTATATAACTTGCTCTGTGAGTGATGTATGTTTTGTTGTGATAAGAAGATGGAGTATGATCCTCCTCCTTGCAAAAATATTAATCATGCAATATCAGAACACATATGTGAGTTTTTGGTCTCACATACCAAACCTCAAAACACCTAAGCCGAATACTGACTGAAACACTGAGGGTTCATGCCGAAGCAGGGCTATGTTCTGCCAGCTTTCGAAGTGTTCTCGAAAGGTCTGTCTGTCAACACAGGCACCACTGAGGAGGGTGGAGGGACCTTATCTGTCTTTGTGGATCTTCTCTTGTTGGTCAAACTGTCTCTTTCAACAGCCTCTTCTAGAAGGTTCTGCCTCATACTTGAGTTAGTGTTCATGTCCACAGAGGCCTGCTTCCGTCCAAATTGTGCAACTAAACTTTGATAATGAGACTCCAGAACAAATTAGAACTCACTCATGATCTGGCTAATGTATTTCTATTAACTATTAAGTATGTTCCCTGGGACATTTGTTCTCATTCTGCTCTTCTTTGAGCAAAGTGAAGAAAAACACAAAAGGGAAGGAAATAAACTGAGAAGCATATGTGAAATTCACAGTCCAAGGCAAAGGCCCTCTAATAGGTTGAGACCTAGTTATAGGTCTAGAGCGTGCCTCCTCTCCCCGACGCCTTACCACTACATTGTTAAAGACCCATCTGCAGTCATTTCTTTTACCCTCTATATCATGTTCAGCTCTCAAGACAAAATTGCAAAACATACACAATGGCAAAATACGCAGTTTGAAAACACAAAGCAAGCATTACAACCAGACTCAGATGGCACAGTTGTTGGAATGATCAGACCAGGAAACTACTACGAATAGTATGCTACTTTCTAATGAAGGAGGAAAAGGATGTGCAAGAACAGATAGATGCAGATGAGCAGTGTATGCAGACTCAAAGAAATCCTAAGGATGAAACAAACAACAAAATGCTAGAGATAAAAGCAATGTAACAAAGCAAAATTGCTTTTGATGGGTTAATTACTAGACTGGGCATGGCAGAGGAAACAATCTCTGAGTTTGCAGATATTTGAATCAATTTTTTATAAAGAGAGAGTGAAAGAAAGAGAGAAAAGAGAATCAATTTTATTGAGTTTTTCATCTGGTTTACGTTGTTCTAACATTTATTCATGTATGTGGAGCTGGAGTTCAAACCTGAGTCCTTACACATGCCAGGCAAGAGTGATACCACTGAGCCACCCCTCCAGCCCCCTTTCAATCAATTTTTAAGGAACAGTTGGACATCCACATGCAAACTATGTAAATAAATAATTAAATAAACTTTGATTTTAATTTTACACCAGTTGCAAAATTTATTTCCAACTTTATCATAAGACTAACTATAGAATGCAAAAACATAAACCTCCGAACATATACAAAGGAAAACATCTAGATGGTCTTGGGTTTGGTGGTGACTTTTTAGCGACAACAGGAAAAGATCATGATCCATAAAATAATTAATAAACTGGACTTCATTAAAATTAGAAATTTCTGCACTGTGAAAGTCATAATGAGGAGGAAAAAAAGCAAGTAAAGGCTGGGAAAAAATTATGTATAAAATTGATATCTGATAAAGGGCCATTATCCAACATATACAAAGAATGTTTAACACTGAACAGTATGAAAATACACAACCCAAGTTAAGAACTGGGCCTAAGGTGTTAAGAGACCTCACCAAAAAAGATGTACGGATGGCAAATAAGCATTTGAAACGATGCTTCAGGTCACATGTTATCAAGGAAATGCAAATTAAAGAACAGGAACTGTGCTTATTACCATGGCTTTTTTTTTTTTTTTTTTAGCGTGGCAGGTTTAGAAATTTATTTATTTAGAAATAAATAAAGATATTTATTTCTTGGGCCACGCACATGGGAGGTTGCTGTAAACATACATACAACCCACTTTTTGTTTTTTTTAAAGATAAAACTACACAGTGTAATGGCTGATATGGAAAGTGAGTATAGTATTTAATATACTTTTATGCGTTACTGTACCTGGAAATTGACTATCAAGTTATTTCAGTGGATCCTAAACTTTCAATAGAGAGCTAGTTTTGTACCAGGTTAGACAGTAGAGATCCCTTCTCTTTTTTTTCTGTGGTGGTACTGGGGATTGAACCCAGGGCACTTTACCACTGAGCCACATCCCCAGCCCTTCTTTTTATTTTGAGACAGGTCTCGTTAATTTGTTTAGGGCCTCACTAAGTTGCTGAGGTTGGCTTTGAACTTGCAAGTCTCCTACCTCAGTCTCCCAAGTTGCTGGGATTCCAGGCGTGCATTACCATACCTGGCAAAATCCCCTTTCTCAAATATAGCACCCTATCCCCTTTTATGGAGTACAGCTAGGGGCAGGTAAACTGGCAAAACGCAAGGCCAATGGCGGTGGGGGACGGGGAGGAGGAGCCTGGAAATTCTCCGGAAGTGGAATATTTTTTAAAGTATTCTTCCCTTTAGCCCCAGTTTTGGAAAATAATATGAATCTAGCCTCTCAAATGTAACTTAGCAATTAACAGAGCACCTATACAGGGGCAGAAACATCAAGTGTGGGGGCACTGTTCTCAGGATAACTACAACCCAGCAGAGGGCAAGGGTCAGCCAGAGCAACCCTCTGGAGCTGACAGCCCAAAGGAATGGCTACTCTACAATGGCAAATTAAAGAACAGGAACTGTGCTCATTACCATGGCAAAATTCAGAACACTGACAACAGGAACTCGCATTCATTGTCCTTTGCCTGTAGGAATGCAAATTGATACAGGCACTTTGGAAGATAGTTCAACAATTTCTTACAAGATAGTATATCATTTTACCACGTGATCCAGAAATTCCTCTCATTGGTATTTACCCATATTATTTGAAATCTTTTGTCCACACAAAATCCCATGTATGGAAGTTAATAGTATTTTACTTAAAATTGCCAAAAGTTAGAAATAACCAAGGTGTTCTTCAGAGGAACAGATAAATTGTGGTATATCAAGACAGTGGAAACTATTCAGTACAAAACAATAATAAGCCATGAAAATAAATGCAGGAAATTTAAATGCATATTACTCTGTGAAAAATGCCAATCTGAAAAGGCTTCATACTGCATAATTGCAACTACTTGATATTCTGGAAAAGGTAAAACTACAGAAACAGTAAAAATATCAGCGGTTGTGACAATGGAGATAAGATGGTACCTATGTTCCCAGTTTTGTACTTTCCCATGAGACAATTTCAAGCAAGACACAAGACTTAGTAAAACTATAGCAAAATTATTAGAAGGGAAAGAAGAAGAGGGGAGGCACCCTCAAGGGAGAAAACGGGTCTTCTAAGAGAGGAGGGAGATAACTCATTTTGTATCCCAGCTTTTGTTGAGGTTGGGAGAGAAATTGCTAGAAGTTTCAGCCCAAGCATCACCTCTTAGCTCTGGACTGATATACTACATTAGCTAACAACCTAAGGACAACTCCTGTTTGTTTCTGCCTACAAGACAGGTACTAATTGGAACTGGTTTTACAGAATTTATGGTCAATGCACTCTAGTCTCAATAATGTTGTTTTCCTAGGTCTGGGAACCTCTGTTCTTCGTTGTCTGTACAGGATCCTGCTTAAGATGCCTTAGCAACTAGGCCCTTATGAGCAAACACACTTTAATTTATCTTACTCCTGTTGTAACAGGATAGTTCACAGGGCTGAGATAAGCTGAGAGGTCTGAAATAGCTATCTTGTCAGGCATTGAGGTGCCAATGAGGCAGGACTATTCATTTACTGATTTGCTTTGTACTAAATATTTTTTTAAACTACTGACCCCTTGTTCATGTCAACTGCTACCTAAGAATTGTCAAAGATTCATGGAGAGATGGATAGATACGTGAAGCACAGAGGATTTTTAGAGCAGAGAAACTATTGTCCCTGAGGCCATAGTAGTGAATACATATCTTATACATTTGTTAAAATGCTTACAATGTACAGTACCAAGAGTGAATTCTAATGCATATGGTCTTTGGGGAACAATGATGTCCCAACATACATCCCTTGATTTCAATAAATGCTATTTCTGGTGGGGAGATTGATAGCTGGGGAGGCTGGAAAGGTACTTTCTGCTCTATTTTTCTGTGAATCTAAAACTTCTCTCAAATATTGTCAGTAAATAAACAAATAAAATATACAATATCAGATAAATATGTGGCCTCCAAAGAGTCATGGGTCCTTTCTGTCTCGCAGTTCTCTCCCCCAGATCTATCTTTTAACACGTTTCAGGTGCCCTCTTTCCCTACTGAACTCACCAGATCTTCTTTTCTCTGAGTCCCTGAATCCCGTCTGAAACCACCAGAAACAATGTCCAAATTCCTCCTGCTTTTAACTCCTCCATCTACACTCGTTGAAGAATTCAGTCTGCTTTGTAAGTGACAATCTTTCACCAAGGCACTTTCCAAGAGCTGCTTTATCCGTAAGAGAAAAACCTTTTGAGAAAGAATATTGTCATTTTTGGAACAGTGTCCCGGTACAGTAGATTTCAGATCATTTGATCATCTATCCTTATCATTTAAAAATTAGTGTACATTCCCATTAAATGTTTGTTTATTCATTGTTTATACCTATACAATTCTGAACATCCACTTATGAGCTATCAATATAATCTGGTTTATTTATATAAAGCATAAATAGAAATAAATTTCTACTACTGCTCCTTTTGCATCCCAATACATCATTATTTTTCTTTATCTCATTCTCCATACAACAGATTATGACATTAACTGTACTGCAGCATGCTTTAGGTTTTGCATTTTTTCTGTTACAGTTTTCTTCTTTTCAAGTAATCTATGTGACAGTTCTGCCTAATAGGCTCAGTGGAGAATCATGTGGAAATGGAAACCCTAAAACCAATTTCCAGACACATGTCCATTCGTAATTATTGGTCGACTTTTCTGCCATCCCCAAATCCAAAATAATTTGGAAGCATTTTTATCAGATTGCAATTTGATGGGACTTTATATAAAAATAAGTTCAAGAGGGGCTGGAGTGGTGGCTTGGCAGTTGCAGCATTTGTCTGGCATGCACAAGTATGCTAGCTCAAACCCCAGCACCATGCACACATGGAGTCTCAGAGCAATGAAGCCCTCATGAAAAACTAAATAAACAAAAAATTGATGCTCTCTCTCCCTCTCTCTCATTGTCCCTCTCTCTTTAAAAAATACATAAATATTTTAAAAAAATAAGTTAAAGAGAGAAATGGTACTCATTACATAAACTAAGCTATGTGGAAATTCTAGTACTCAAAACAGAGAATTTGGGGGTTTTGAGAGGTTTTTAAATGTGCCAGGCATGGTGGTGCATGCCTGTAATCTCAGCGACTCAGGAGGTTGAGGCAGGAGGATCACCAGTTCAAAGCCAGCCTTATCTACTTAGTGAAGTCCTAAACTACTTAGTGAAACTGTCTCAAAATAAAATGTAAAAAGAGCTGAGGTTAAGTAGCCCTGGGTTCAATCCTGGTACAAAAAATAAAATAAAATAAAAAGGTTTAAATGGGTCACAAAGTAGATGCCACGTTTTTGCAATAAAGTATTGGCAAAGAGAAACTCACCACAACAATGCTATTTGTTAGAAAGAACCTGGGATGGGAATAAAAAGGGGCTTAAACCAAAAACCTCCTGCTAGGTTCTTCAGTGCTTTGACATGGTGTTTTTTTGGGTAAAACTAAAGCCTTACAGTCTTGCACCCAGGAGAATGGGGACAAGCTGGTGAGTCCCCTTTAGGGTTAGTATAAAAAGCTATGCTTACCTTCATCTAGCAGTAAATTGATATTACTACAGACATCTCCAACTCCTCTCCTCTTTATTCCATTATTTCTTTGAATATTAGTGTTCAAGAAAGCTTTTCCTTCATGAGAAGCGAACAGGAAGCTTGGGTTAGGTAGGGCAAGCTGATGGAGAGGATGGGAATGGTTCTGTTCCCCTGCTTTCTCTCAAGGAATGTATTCAAGCTCCTGTGAAGAACCAGTCCATTTCTTTGCAGGAAACGGTGTTACCAGGTGTTATTATTTCTGCTCAGGGGAAGAGGCTAGATTCTGCTGCTCAGTGCTCCACATGTTTTCAGAGCCAAATTGGTAAGAAAATAGGTTTTATTCAAAGTCAACTTTGAAGGAAGATAGAAGAAACTTTTTGTTCCAAAATTTCCAACATTGGAGACTCTGAGAGCTAGGATAACTTAGAAGAAGCAACAGACTGGGGCAAAAATCGAGAAACATACATATG
Source organism: Aplodontia rufa (assembly GCA_004027875.1). Classification (NCBI taxonomy): domain Eukaryota; kingdom Metazoa; phylum Chordata; class Mammalia; order Rodentia; family Aplodontiidae; genus Aplodontia; species Aplodontia rufa. The sequence goes on along the minus strand of PVKS010009025.1, from coordinate 51,926 downwards.
CGGATTTAGCCAACCCGTACTAGATCGGTCAGGGCAAGGGGCAATCTCATCTCTCAGCTATCTGGTGTCCCCTAGGCCAGGGCAAATAGCCCTTTCACCTTTAATCTCAGCAGGAAGAAGTTGTCCTAAATTTCAGAGAGGCCCTTAACTTCAATCTGTTTCAATAGAATCCTGGTCAGATGGATAAACTGAAGCATAAATGTAACTCAGCTGGATAAACTTAATGAAGATGCTTTTTTCCAGAAGTGTGGGCAGGAATGAGGAAGTCATCAAGAGACGTGATGTATCCAGAGACTAGCACATCGAGATCTGAAGAGACAGAGGAAAGAAATGGTGTTGGGTGTTGGTGTTAATAGAACATTAACAAAACCCAGTAAGAGCTGGGCCACTGAAGCCTGGAAAGGATGCAGGTTACATCCAAACTGTAATGACAAAGCAAGTAGGGGGAACAAAATTACACCTTTACCTCACTTCTTTCTCTGAATGCTGCTTTCTGAGAGTAACTTGCCAACACCTACAAGAAGCCAGATAGCAAGGACATCCATAGCACAGTACATAAGGGCCAGCCTCCTGTTCAGAGTGGGCAGGGTAAAGAAGAGTAGGGAATAAATGTGGTGGAGCAAATGGAATAACACAGATCATTAGAAAAAAGCATTATCAGGAACATTCAAATCCATTTATCACAGGTCTTGATGACATTCTACACATGGAAGGGAGGCCAAAGGCTAACAGAACTCTGGAACTCAGTGACGCTCTTGGCCAAACCAGAACTACTTCGGGGCTCAACCAAAGAAGTTTAAATTTGGAAAGGAGACCATTCATTCATTCTCTTCTTGAAACCCACCAGTGCTCTGATGTCAGAAGGACACAAAAACTGGGAGGATGAGAGACATCTAGGAAATTGACATCAGAGATTGTGTCATTTTTTGGAAGAAATAATTACCAACCATGAGTTTGCACAAAGCAGGCAAGGACAGGACATATCTCCATGGTGGCTTCAGCTATTAATGTGGTCTGTGGACTCACAAGAGGAAACATTTCTGACCCTCAGGTGTATTGGTGTAGAGCAATTATAAATTGGTTAGCAAAAACATGCATGGTGTTTTATTTCATCAAAGTCTAGTAATATCTGAGATATCCATCTTCATTATTTTTTTTAAAGAGAGAAGGACATAGAAAGAGAGAGAGAGAGAGAGAGAGAGAGAGAGAGAATCAACATTTATTGAGTTTTTCACATGGCTTTCGTTGTTCTGACACTTAGTTGTGTACGTGGGTTCCTGGGGTTTGAACCTGTGTACTCACGCATGCCAGGCAAGTGCCGTAACCACCAAGCCACCGCTCCAGACCCTATCTTCATTATTTTTAAAGTATTTGTTCTTATTTAACTGAGTTATATGTTGATACATGTGAATAAAATAGACATGCAGATGAGAGGGAATACCTGGTATGGAAGGAACACAGATTAAGTCAAAGGAGATAAAAGGTAGGATTCCTCAAGGAGGTGCAGTCTGAGCATTTTCCCCAAGAAAGGACCATTCTCAAAGAAGGACCAGCCTGTAGGTCAATACTTATTTGTAGTATAGATGTCTTCAACAGCTGAGATCAGGGATGTTAGTGGAATGCAGAGACAAGAAGACCAGACAGAACAACAGGCTTTGCTGGGAAGTCCAAACTAAACCATCCCAGGAACACTGAAGGACATCTGTGTACAGAGTTTTATCCCTTGTCCTCCTCTTCCTAGTATCTCCAACAAAGACAGTAAGAATAATAACAAGTCACTTCTAGAGTCTTTGATACATGCTGGGACACTGTCAATTTGTACCTTATATTACCTAATATAATTTTCATGCAAACTCTAAATAGGTTCTACTCCCATTTCACATAGGGGAAAATTGGATGTCAGGAAAATTACAAAGCCAGACTCCTACAAGAAAAGGATCCCAAGTCCTACCTCTAGACAATGTCTAGATAATCTATTCCTGTAGTGTCCAATATATTTTCCATGAGCAATGGATTGTTATTGAAATAAGGTTACAGAGAATTAGAATGTGCTATAAGAATTAAATACACAAACTGGAGTCTGAAGATCTTAGCATGAATAAAATAATGTAAAATATCCCACCACTAAATTTCCTATTGACTATCTCTTTCAATGGTAATAAATTTTATAAAATGAACTAAATAAATTATACTATTAAATTTAATTCTAGCAGTTTCCAATTTTAATATGGCAATTAGAAAATTCTAAATTATAAATGTGGCAATTATCTGTCACTATATAACAAATTATTCCTGGGAAAACACACTTCCTTATATTTCATAAGCTCATGGATCAGGAATTCAGGCACGATTGAGTGGGCAATTTCTCTGCACCATGTGAGGAGGGCTAAGGTTTTTGGTGATATTTATATGGCTACAAGATTGGTGTGGAAAGTTCAAGAGAGCTTCATTCATATATCTGGTGCTTTGATTGGAAAACTGGTCTTCTCTGGCTCTATGCCTGGAAGTGACACAGATTTTTAGCCTACATCAAAATCACCAGAATGGCTTGTTAAGCTACATGTCATGAGTCTACACCTAGAATTTCTGAATCAGTGGGCATCAGGAGGGATTTGAGAATTAGCATTTCAACAATGCTATGGTATGAATACACCCTCTCAAACCAATAGAAATTTATTTTCCATTTCAATAGTTTGAAGTTGGGGCTTAATAAAAATTATTTAGATCATGAGGGTCCTATCTTTATGAATGGATTAATACTATTATCATGAGAGTGGGTTAATTATCTTGAGAGTGGGCTGATTATAAAAGCAAGTTGGCCCCCTCCTGCTCTTTCTCTCACATTCTTTCTTGCCCTTTTGCCTTCTTCCAAGGTGTGATGGAGCAAGAACACCTCACCAAATGTTGGTGTCTTTAAACTGTACTTCCCAACATCAGAATTATGATAAATAACTTTCCTTTCTTTGTAAATTACTTTGTCTATGTTGCTCTGTTATAACAACACAAAGCAGACTGATACATGAAGCCACAGGTATTGCTCATAGTTCAGGAACCATACCTGGAGATCCAATAATACACTTCAACATAACTAACAATCCTAACTCAGTCCGTAACTGTCCCCCTTACAATCTTTAGCCTAAACTGCCCCAATATGTTCCCATGTACTCTCACGTATTCATACTCCTGCTCATCAGGGATAGAAATAAATATTCTAATATAGTCACAGGCAGAGTTCTCACTGAGTCAGAAAACAGGCAAGTGTGTGTTCAATAATACCAGCAACAGAAGCAGACAGAGACTAGCAAGTAGATTATAAATTTCAGACACAGGGCTTTATGTGCCAGCATTCTACAAATGTAAATAATTGGTTTACAATATTAGTTATCTATTACTGCATAATCTAACGCATTATACAAAAACATATGGGAGTAAAACAAGCATTCATGGGGCTGGAGCAGTGGCTCAGTGGTTATGGTGCTTGCCTGGCATGTGCATGTATGCAAGTTCAAACCCCAGTACCATGTACACAAAGAAGTGTCAGAGCAAGAAAGCCACATGAAAAACTGAATGAAATTGACTCTCTCATTCTCTCTCACTGTCCCTCTCTTTAAAACAAAACAAAACAAAGGAAAACACTAGAAGCAGCTTAGCTAAGTGGTTGTGGTTTAGGATCTCTCACGAGGCAGCAGTTAATGTACGAGCCCGGGCTGCAGTGATCTCAAGGCTCGATGTAGAGGGTTCGCTTCTGTGTTCACTCCATGTCCACTCAGAAGATCCACTTCTAAGCTCACTCTCATGGCTGCTAAGAGGTCTCGATTCTTTGCCACCTGGGCATCTTCAGACTGATTCATGGCCTGGCTTCCTCTAGAGAAGCAACCAAAGAGGAAAAATAGAATGTCCAAGATGGAAGCCACAGACTTTCTGTAACCTGACATTGGAAATTAAATCCCAGTGCTCTGCTCTATTCTATTCATAAGGCAATGAAGAAGGGGAAAACTACATAGGGATGTGAATATTAGGAGGCAAGGATCATGGAAGGCCTGTTTAGAGACTGCCTATAGGGAATTTCAGCAAAGTAGCTGGCTACAAGATCAACTCCAGTAAGTCACTAGCTTTCCTTCACTCCAGCAACAAATCCGCAGAAGAAGAAATCAGGAAATCTCTCCCATTCGCCATCTCCTCCAAAAAAGTTAAATACTTGGGCATTAACCTTACAAAGGATATTAAGGACCTCTACAAAGAAAACTATCAAACACTAAAAAAAGAAATTACAGAAGACTTGGGTAGATGGAAAAATATTTCATGCTTATGGTTAGGCAGAATCAATATAATAAAAATGGCCATTCTACCCAAAGCCCTATACAGATTTAATGCAATCCCCATCAAGACACCAATGGCATTCTTCACAGATACAGAAAAAAGCAATTCTCAAGTTCATATGGAACAACAGGAGACCCAGACTAGGCAATACATTACTCTACAGAAAGGAAGAAGTAGGGGGTATCTCAATCCCCAGCCTGAAATTATATTACAGAGCTGTAGTAGCAAAAACAGCATGGTATTGGTATCAAAACAGAACTGAAGACCAGTGAAACAGAATACAAGATCCTGAGACAAACCCCCATATCTTTAACTATTTGATATTTGATAAAGGGGGCAAAAGCATAGTGTGGAAGAAAGATAGCCTGTTCAACAAATGGTGTTGGACAAATTGGACAGCCATATGTAGACAACTGAAGCTGGATCCTTATATTTCACCCTGCACAAAAGTTAAATAAAAATGAGGCAAATATCTGGATATTAAGCCAACAACTTTAAGCTTACTAGAAAAAGAAGTAGGGTCAACACTACAGGACATAGGAGTTGGCGGCACCTTCCTTAACAAAACTCCCATGGCTCAAGCAGTAAAGTCAAGAATAAATGAATGGGATGCAATTGAACTAAAATGTTTTTGCACAGTTAAAGTTCTAGTCAAGAGCATCAAGAGAGAACCTACAGAATGGGAGAAAACCTTTGCCTGCTACACCTCAGACAGAGGGCTAATTTCCAGAATATACAAAAAACTAAAGAAACTAAACAACAAAATCGCAAATAATCCAATCAATAAATGAGCTACAGATCTAAAGAGAAACTTCTCACCAGAGGAACTCCAGAAAGCTCATAAATGTATGAGAAAATGCTCTACATCATTAGCTATAAGGGAAATGCAAATCAAAACTTCAATGAGATACCACCTCACTCCTGTTAGAGTGGCAAAAATGAAAAATTTGAACAACAACAGATGCTGGAGGGGCTATGGGAAAAGAGGAACACTGTCACACTGCTGGTGGGACTACAAACTGGTTCAGCCACTCTGGAAAGCAGTGTGGAGAATCCTCACAAAATTAAGGATGGATCACCTTATGACCCAGCTATCCCACTTCTGGGTATTTTCCCAAAAGTGATATGGCTTCATCAATGTTTATAGAAGCTCAATTTACTATAGCTAGATTATGGAACCAACCCAGATGCCCCTCACTTGATGAGTGGATACAAAAACTTTGGTACTTATATACAATGGAATACTACTCGGCCATTAGAGAAGACGATATTATGGCTTTTGCAGCCAAATGGATGGAGATGGAAAGACTTATGCAAAGTGAAGTATCCCAATCTCAGAGACTCAAGGATCGAATGGTTTCTCTCATCTGTGGAAGCTAGAATACATCGGGAAGCAGTATGTTAGAGGGCTAAGCTAATAATAACTTCAAATTGTATGACTCTTATCACAACAGAGAGATGACTCCCTAGGATACTTGGAGGCCTAGGCTGGGGGACAGGGTCGGGGGAGGGCTTAGGAAGAACACCTAGGAGACTGGAGGTTGGGAATATGGGGGGAATCATCTCAGAAGGAGATCTCTTTCCTCCACGAAATATCCATTTAACTCAGGGGTTCTTCTGGGGGAAACAGCAACATGGGGAACCCAAGCTGGGCATCCATGGCATGGCATTAGCCCTGGATGACTAAGTATATATACATTCGTTCTTGAATGTTTGATAACGTTTACCCCTTAATTGTAACTCCATATCCATCTAATAAAAGAAAAGAGTCTGCCTATTGTATTAAAAACAAACTCATAGACTTCAGTATATTAGGAAGTTGAACACTGACTGGATCAATTACAATCCATCTTGAGGACACTAGTACTTAAGACTATGTCCCTTAAAAATATTGATTAAATTTAATTCAAGTACACTGACGTTTATCTTGTTCTGTAACAACAGAATTACGAAATAGCTCTATTGTAGTATTTGAAGTATAATTAATAATTACAGTAATAATTATTACAGGCAAGAATAAGAATAAGTATTCATTTAATTATTGATTTAATAAAGTATGATATCAACATTAATCACTCAATAACATTTCTAGACTTCAAAATATATGGCTATCTGGATCAACATTTTGAGGGATTTGAGGGACTATATTAAATTTTTTTTGCTAAAAGCTGTTATGGAATTAGGAAAGAGAAGCAATATCATTCTGAGATCCACATGCCAGGCATTCTGCCAATATTTAACACATATTGTTACATTGTTCAGCCTTACCAGAACCCTATAATACAGGAAGTGGTACACAGATTATGAATATCTCACCCAAAGTTTCATGGTTACTAAGCAAATTTGACCCAGATCTCCAGATGACTCTAAAACTCGTTTGTAGAAACTATGCTGCCTTGTTAGCCACTAGAGCTTTGTTTGACTATATACTTCATTAAATATAGTCTCAAATATAACATTATTATTAGTAAAGTATAATTACATGTCAATTTCCGTATCTCATAAGTAGAATTCAAGGTGGTTGTCTTGGTTATTTTTACTGAGCTTAGCTGGTACCAATGTTAATTTTAGTTAAGTGTTACTACTTTGTTTTATTGGTGCCTTGAAAAATCATGCAAGCAGCCCCACAGTCTCAAAGGGTTGGACTCTAATAGTCTGTTAGCATGCTTGGACTAACTGCAGTTTCTTCTCATCATTTCATATTTATTTTTGTGCTTAATGGATTCATATTTGGGAAGGTAGATCTCGGGAGGAGACTCAGCTTTCAGAGTTCCTACTATGTCTCCATCACCATGACCCACATCAATACCAGTCACTCCTGGAAGAGTTTCCTTTCTCTTGACTGTTCTCTTTGAGCTAATGCTTTCCTCCAAGTATGAAAGCCAGGAGCTATATAGGTTTATTGGCCATTAATAATTTTCAAAAGGCAGCTATCTCAAGTTGAATAAATTAAAGATTTTCTAAAGTACAGTTTAACTATTGAGTTCCTACTTTCATTTTCTCCAGATCTTGAAGAACGGGAATGGAGGGAAAGAGCATTCAAGTAAGAGCAAATATATGGAGAGTACAGGAAAATCACTATCTGTGCTTAGCAGAAGTAAGTACCGTATTCGGTGGGTGAGGGAAGGGTGGAAACGTGGTCAATTTGTGTGGTGCTAAGAAATTGAATATACACTATGTGGTAATTGTTCTTTAAAGAGAGGAGAACAATCAATTCTTATTATCTTTTTGTAGAAAACCAATGTTGATTAAGAGTAATCTAATAATTTAATGCTTAAGAGCAGGGAGCTTGAAAAACCTTGAAATCACAGAAACACCAATTAATTAAAACAATATTGTCACATCTGTGGGGAAACAGATTATAAAACAAGTGGCATAGGAAGGTTTAGAGGATAACTCCACCTGTGAAACACAGCATATCCAGGCAACAGATAGTTGTTAAAGCAATGCAAATTTCGTTGTACAGGACTAATTTAGAATTTTCTCTTTCTGAATAATTCTGAATAAAGTATACCCGGAATGCATGGTGGGGTATGAAACAGATGACTATCACCAGGAGAAAGAAGAAACTCTTCATTTGGGCTCTAAACTCTTGATGAGCCCACATGTCAGGCCAAAGAGCCTTTATCAGCTGAAGGATGACAGCCATCTGTATGACAAAGAGGATGACAACCATTGCCATCATAATGACAGTCATGCAGTAGTTCATGATAATGATTTCCCTTCTATCGAGATCCCTATAGAACTCAAAGCATCTCTGCTGTTCTGAGTAACTTGGATCTGTGCCATATTGTAAAAAAAATATTGGTAAAAAAATAAGGCTACCAACCATCCAAATGATAACGCTTAAGATGACTGCGTGGTACTTTTGTAAACGCTGTGTCTGGAGTTTCTTAAAATAGATGAGTAATCGGAGTATGACAATAGCCACATAGAAGACAAAGGAAAAGTACATGTGCCAGTATATGATGCCGCTAACCACCCGGCAGGCAAAGGTTCCAAGTTCCCAGATGAGTGACAGGTAATAGCTGAGGCGGAAGGGAAGGCTGGCCAGAAGAATAGAGTGCAGCACCATGATATTGAAGATGATGATGGCAATGATTGACTGACTATTCCTCTTGAACATCATGCATGACATTATAACTGTTCCAGTAGTGCCTCCCAGCAAAACCAAGCTATAGAGTGTGATCAGAACCGTCCTGCAAGGCACATCGCAGTGGCTGAGGTCCATGCTTGAGATATTTGGCAAGGTTGTTGCATTGATTGTCTCCATGTTTTCCACGATGAATTTAGGTCATAATCCCCTAAATGAAAGTTTAACAAAATTATGATGTCTTTGTATAAACAGTTCAGCTGCAACAACTGAGCATTAAAAGTATTGAATTTTGCAATCTCAGATGACTATTTACAATCCTAAAAATGTGTACCAAAACTTATTGTCTGATAGTCCACCCAATAATCAAAACACCTTGAAGGAACAGAAGTGAATGAAATAAAATAGCAAAAATTAGTTTGTTTGAATGTGAAGTGAGAGCTGTGCATCTAGGTATTCTATAGGCAGCTCCCTGGTCAAAAACTGCTTGCAGAAACTATACTCTAAAATGAGTTTCCATATACCTTCTTACAATAATTACACATAATTTATATGGTTTTTTCTATAGTATCCCAAATTACTTTTCTCCATGTTGCCCAAAGTAGTTTGAGACTCTTTGGCCTGACATGTGGGTCCATCAAGAGTTTAGAGCCCAAATTAAGAGTTTCTTCTTTGTCCTATGCATATAGCTATCACATGCACACACATCAGGAAGGAGGGTAATGTGAGACAGGTAGGCTTCAGGGGCAAATTTTAAAGAAGGGCCAAAGACCTCTGTAATAAAAAAGTAATATTTAAAAAGTGAAAACTAATACAAAATTTATTTTTTAAGAAAGAGGGATAATGAAAGAGAGAGAGAAAGAGGGAAAGAGAGAAACAATTTTCATTTAGTTTTTTCATGTGGCCTTCGTTGCTCTGAGACTTAGTTGTGTATGTGAATGCTGGGGTTTGAACTCATGTACTTGCACATGCTGGGCAAGCACTGTAACCAGCCAAGCCACCACTCCAGCCCAAAACTAATACAAAATTTCTTAATGAACAAGATAACAAAAATTTAAATTAAGGAAGCAATAACGTACATTGAGTACACTATCAGATCAGATTTACAAAGGTTGTCACTTCTGTGGTTAAACTACTTTGGAGTACAGTGGAGAAAAGTAACTTGAGATAATATGGAGAAAAACCACAAGAATTTTGTGTAATTATTGTAAGAAGGTATATCAAAGTGCCTTTTAGAGTACCTTCAGTGCGCAGTTTTTGACCAGGGAGCAGCCTATAGTATACATATTTCTTTCTTGTACCTGAATCTTTTCTTGTACTGCTGTGTGACATTTTGTTGAAATGATGGAGTTTGAAGATGGATCTGCTCAGTTTTTATTTAAGTTTTGCTGGAATGAGGGTTTAAGAGCAATGATCTTGCACTGAGAAGTAGCAGCATGGGTAATGTGCCATCCTGCACATCAGTGCCAATTCTGCCTTTAGGTGCTAAGGGACTGGGCATGAGTCACTTTGGCTTCATGGAGCTTTAGCTGTGACATGAGAAAGATTGTACTACTGGCATTAAAGTATTCAGAAATCCAATGAGGTAATGTGCTTGATACAGTTTTAAAATTAAGAAAATTAAAACCAAATAAATGTGATTCTTAAGGTGAAACAAGAACAAGATGAAGATTTTTTTTTTAACCTCTTTCTCCTTTGTCTAGGTAGGGGCAGGTACCATTAGGTTACCTAAAATCATTACTGCATCCATAAGTATTTAATAAATCTCTGACTGTTTTTTTTAAAAAAGCAACTTTTCCAGACCTTTGTTCTCATAATGATTCCCAGGTTTCAACAGCTGAAACTTCTCTGTCACAGGTCTGTCCCCAGCATACATGGACAGAGGCATGTATGAATGTAAAGTTATTCCACAGAGCAAATTAAAACATAGAAGTGTTCTTCTGCTATGGAATCTTCTTGAAGAAAATAATTACATTTTTATTTCTAAAAAAATTCACATTAGAGATAACAAATTTCTTATTCTCAAGATTTTACTGTAACTTTAGAACACAATTACAACTTCCTTAACAATCTATATTTCATACATTGAAATATGTATTTTAATGAGGTGCATGCAGATGAAATATATGTTTATAAGATTTTTTTTAAAGAGAGAGGGACAGTGAGAGAGACAAAGAAAGAGAGAAACAACTTTATTTAGTTTTCCACATGGCTTTAGTTGCTCTAACACTTAATTGTATACGTGGTGCTGGGGTTTGAACCCAGGTTCTCGTGCTTGCCAGGCAAGAGCCGAACGGCAGAGCCACCACTCCAGCCCTGTTTATAAGATGTTTTTATAAAATAATAGTCTAATTGACTTTCAGAACAACACATATACTAATTTACTTCTTAAATTTTGGCCATCTGCAAGTCTAAGCAAACAAGATATGTTTAGAATTATTTTAAAATATGAGAGACTAAATTATCGATCAGTTTCAAAGATTAAATGGACATATCTGAAAGGCAGTGTGATATTTGAAAACGTATAGGCAACACTGCCAACTGGCTAATAATGGTACAGGTATTTAACTAGAAGGTTGACTCTTCAGCTATGAAAATGGAAATGACAGTACTTACTTTGTAAGATTTTTGTGAAAAGTTCGATTGCATCAATAAAGAAACTAACAGATTTTGTGACATATTACATGTCAAAATGTCAACGTCATCTCTCCATTTATAACACATACAAAGATATTTTATACACGCAGCACACAAGGTCCTGTTAATTTTATGCTGTCTCCGAATTATCCTACAAATATTTAATCCAGGGAAATAAGTTTATAAGGTAGGGAAAAGTTAGGTGATCACTTTTCTTTTCCTTCAAGATCTTACCCTTGTGACCACACCACCACTCTTAACCTTGCGTTTCAAAGCCTATAATTCTAGGAAATTTTTTTCTCACTAAACCCAAATATGTAAATTTCTACATAGTCTATCCAGAAATGAATGGCTTCCCAAATTACTTACTTGCTCTTTTCCTCTTAGGATTTGCTTCTGGTAGCAGACTCAAGAAGCTGTGTCTACACAGCTGTGTGATCTACAGCAGGAAAGTCGGTAAGAACAGTTTTCTAGAACCAAGACTCACAAACCACAGCAGTCATGAGATGAATGATGATGATGAAGGAATAGCTCAAGCTTCCGACTAAGGACTCACAAAGTTAAACAGCCAAAATGGTGAGCGCACATAAACCATTTAAGCCACAAACGGATGTTGATCTCTACAGCTAGGGGTGAAGCAAATTCAGAAATACTCCTACATGTAAAGACTTCCTTATTTGCAAAAATTTCCCTCATTGAAAAAAAAAAAGCAACTTAAAGGGTGTTTTCCAAAGCTGTTTCTCAGTCTACTTTTGTGTCCTACCCATAATGTCCCTATTCAGAATAATAACTGTATGCGGAAGTACCTTCTGGGTAATTTTCTTATTCTCAAGGTAAGCTCAAAATATTTACACCTCTTACTTCCAATTTCCAAAAGTCACTTTTTCTCCTTGTATCGGGTGTTTGGAGATAAGGTTCTTTAGAAGCTTGATGCTCTGGTTCAACAAGAGGGCTCATTTTTCTCAAATGCCTTTCACTTTCTTCCATGTACCTTCTCACTTTCTGTTCTAACTTCACAGTCATTTTTTAATAGTCCTAAGATATCAGTGAACAATTTTAAGGAAATACTGGGCTTAGTATAATATAAGGACACAAGGAACCAACATTCGTGCAATAGTTATAGATAAACCCAGCCCTCAATATTATTGTTCAATCAAGAAAATTAAAAAGGACTGAAACTTGATCATCTGTGATGCAGGTTCATTATGGCCTGCATTTAGGTACCAACCAATAAAATTCTCATTTCCTTTGGTAAAGAGTCAGTGTCATCCCCACCTGTGCCATCTGGTACATGATCATCTAACAGTGCTTGTGGCCACAAAGATATAAAACAACAGAATCTAAACGCAATGGAGCCATATGCTTAATTATTTCAAGAAGAGCTCTCAATGAAAGATAAAATTTCAACTCTTATTATGAAAGTCAAATTTGTACTGACTCAACTCAGCTGGAAAATTTCATATGGGACTGATTTTTCAACCAATTTTAAACATTTCCCATTAAATCAAATTAATTCAAAAATATAAAATCTGGGTTATAGGCTTGGATTGGGACATATTATCTGACAGTCCTTATTTTTCAGATAAAATGTGTTCCTGGAATCTGCAGGATAAAGTAGGTTCCCATAGAAACCATGCTATATTTAGGGATTGCTTGTCTGATGAAGGACAGAGGAATAAGTTAGATGTGACCCACAGTGGAGCATAAAAGTGAGGCTCAACTATAATTCAGAACTATGAGCAGCACACCAATAAATTGTCCACACTGATAACATAAGAATCTCTGCTAAAATTTTTGTGTATGTTATATTTATAACAGAGCTGGAGGAATGCTTGGATTCTGTACCTTTTCCAACCATAGTCAGAATTAAACTTTCTCTTTAGGGGCTTGCCAATAATTTAAAGAAAAATAGCAAATCCTTCATATGCGAGCTTAGATATAACTAACTCCAGAATAATGTGATCTTCTTTAACAGATAAAACTACCACGGTTAAGAGAGTTTAGGAAATGATCACAAGGCAATGGGATTAGTTAGGAGGGCAGATGGGGATGAAGACCAGGGTCTCTGTTCCAAATTTTCATCCCCTCTGCACCACGATGCACACCCTGTGAGGAACTTGAGATAGTCTTTGATAGACACATTAACAATCTGTGGCTTGCTTTTACATTTCTCATCTGGAAAGGACCTAAACATTAAAATAAAAGTGTATTTTAAAGTCCTGTAGAATCAGAACAATAGTAGTGGCTCAGCACAAGAGAACTTGCCTGGCATGCATCAGGACCCAGGTTCAAACCTCAAGTTCAACTGTAGGAAAACCAGAAATCAGATGAAAAAGTAAAAGTGATTATCTCTCTCTAAAAAAAATTTTTAGACTCAAACTTCTTCTTTAAATGTAGTCTCCCCCATCTCCAAACTGTTTGTGTCAAACATGAGCCCCCGTAATTAACCTTTTAGTTTTCAGAAATCAACGTCAATCTGTCCTCATCAGGGATAGGGAGGAAGCAGAGGCTGCTGCGGTGGCATCATTTTGCCCACTTCTCCCCTTCTGTGGGAGAGGTTTTTCTATATGGCCATTGGCCAGCAATCTCTGCTCCTGAAAGAACGAAGGGTACTTATCTTTACAGATTGTTAAATTGCTACTGTGAACTATCCTTAGGAAAGTGATAACAAAATCAGAAATTGCTAATTCTCGAAAGTCATAAACCAAGACCTTTTAAAAGCTCTGCTGGGTGTCTTGCTCTGTCCAAAATGCCTAGAGGTGCTACCAGCCTTGACATTGGAGGCAGCCCTGGACCTCTGAGTCTCCCCACTCTAGACACCTGTGTTCTTAGTCTGTCTCTTCATTCACCTCTCTCTGTGGGTGTACGTTTATGTTTCACTCTATGCCGGTCTCTCTCAGGTGCAGCAGAATTTTATTCTATGGAGACACAAGATTGTGAATGAGAAGAAAACAGATTATCCCATCCCTTCCCTTGACAGATAAAAGATGGAGGTCCAAGAAAACCATTCTAACCACCCCAACTTCTCTTCCCAAAGATGAGCCAGGCAGTATTTCTGAACATCTTAGGAGTCAAGTAAACAGACAATTAAAAAAAATAAGAAAATAAATTCTCTGGCATTTATTTTCTAGAATAATAACATCATAGTTGGCAAAAAAGAGTCTTGGATGGTTCAGAGTTGTGGGTATTTGTCTTTAAGTATGTATGTATGTATGTATGTGTGTATGTACAATCTGCCCTGTGTATTCATGGGATCCATATGGGAAGATTTCAACCTTGGATGGAAAATATTCAGAAAAAAATTGTGCCTGTACTAAACACATACAGACTTTTTATCCTGTCATGATCCACTAAACAATATAACTATTTACATTGTTTTGAACAGTATAAAAAATCTACAAATGATTGAAATTATACTGGAGGAAGTGTAAGGTTATATGTGATCATGATCCTATTTTACAGATGAGTCTTGGGCATCAATGGATCTTGATATCTAAAGATTGGTCCTAGAACCAAGCCTCTACAGACATTAAGAACAAACTGTATACCTTGTCCTTGTGGAATGTTCTCTATATCTGAAATGAGATTAGACTTTAAAAAATAAATCTCTCTACTGAAGGCTGAGAGGGATGACCTTAATTCACACCATCATTCTGCATTCCATGGATTTCTTTTTGCTCCTGGAATCCACTCAGGTCTTTGTGCATGGTGTCCTTTGTACCTGTGGATCTCTCTGCCTGAGTACTTTTCTCACTTCTTCGGGTATTGCTGTCTCTGTCATTTGTTCCCAATATTGATGTCACCTCCTTGGAAAACCTACTCCGACAGCCAGTGTTAGGAAGCTGCTTACATTGCCCTAGTTGAATTCTATTTTTTTGTTTGTTTGTTTGTTTGTTTGTTTTTTAAGAGAGAGAGGGACAGTGAGAGAGAAAAAGATAAAATATATTTATTTAGTTTTTCATGTGGCTTTCATTACTCTGACACTTCTTTGTGTACATGGTGGTGTTAGGGTTCAAACACACATCCTTACACATGCCAGGCAAATGCCCTAACTACTGAGCAACCTCTCCAGCTCCCTGGTAGAATTCTTTTTGTGCAATTTTCCATCAGATGTTTTTAGTGCCTATTTGTAATGGTTTTATTGTCTGCCTTCTCTTCTGCTGAGATTCTGGGCTTTCAGGGTCTCAGTAGGCTTGGCCTCTGAGTTATTTATTTATTTATTGAGAGAGACAGTGAGAGAAGGAGAGAAACAAAAAATCAATTTTACTTTAGTTTTTCATGTGGCTGTTGTTGCTCTGACACATTGTTGTGTTCATGGTGCTGGGGTTCGAATCTGTGTCCTCGTGCATGCCAGGCAAACACAGTAACCTCTGAGCTCAAGCTCAGTCTCTGAGTTTTTAAATCAAACAGAGCATACTGTCTGGCATTTCGAAGTCTTGCTCAGTGTCAACAGGTTTGAGAACCAGCAGTTGCTGATTTATTTAACACTTCCTAAAGATACATTTCACAGGATCCTGACTATATTGTTGTTATTTTCCAGTGCCCAGAATTGTGCCTAGCACACATTTGTTGAATTAGTTCAGTATATTGGATGAATACACAACTATATGTGATTTTTTTAACTTGATAATTTTCTCTTTTATTTTTACTGGTTCTTTTTAGGCATACATGTTATAAGAATATACAACAACAAAATTACAAAAGCAGGGAGTATACCTTTTTCCCAGTATTTCCTTTCCCCATCCCATTCTCTTCCCTCTACTCTAGTGAGCTTTCTGTTATTTATGAATAGTTTAGTATAGATTTTCAAAAGAGGCTGTGGAATAATCTTTTTTTTTCTCCTTTTTTAAGAGAAAGAGAGGGAGAGAGTGTGTGTGTGTGAATCAATTTTATTTATTTTTTTTCATCTGCCCTCTGTTTCTTGAACACTTACTTGTGTACATGGTGCTGGGGTTTGAACCTGGGTCTTTGTTCATGCCAGGCAAGCACTCCAACTACTGAGTCACTGTTCTAGCCCTTGGGCTAATCTTTTGATGATAACTATCCAACTGCTGAGCTGCCACAGCTCCAGCCCCTGGAATAATCTTTTGATGATAACTATTTCATCATTTTTAAGTTAATTCTTACAAATTTTGGAGGTTGGAGTTGAATAGGAGAGCAGGCATGGTACAAATAGAGACTCTACCAAATCCAAGCACATCGTTTGAGAGAGAAGAAACAGCTCAGAAGGGCAGCCTGAGCAGAGGTCCCACAGTAGACATGGCTTTGAGACTTTCAGTCTAACCTCCATTATTGACCTGGATGGCTGCCCAAGGTGACAATCTCAAAGAAGCTACAGCTGGAAGCTTTCCCATATTACAAAAGTTTTTTTTTTCTGTTTTGGGGTACAATCTCTTTTTTTTTTTTTTAAGAGAAAAGGGCAGTGAGAGAGAGAGAGAGAATCAATTTAACAATTTTTATTGAGTTTTTCACCTGGCTTTCATTACTCTGACACTTAGTTGTGTACGTGGGTGCTGGGGTTTGAACCCGTGTAGTTGCACATGCCGGGCAAGTGCTGTAACCGCCGAGCCACCACTCCAGCCTCAATATCTCTTAACACTTTGGAAGCATTCCAGAGCAAGGACACAAGAAACATTTTGTTCAACAGACTTTTTCCTATGATCTTTTAAATTTTAGATCTCTAAATGTTATGTGGGAATCATGTCTTGTGCTTTAGGGTTCCAGTCTGATTTTAGTATAGAAAAACAGTTTATCTCTTTGAGAGTTATTGTACAACGTGGTTTAATTTTTTTCCTCTTCTTTATTCTACTGCTTTCTGAAAGGAAGATATTGTTTCCTCAGAGCATAGGAAGGGAACTAGTGGTTTTACTAACACATGATACGTGCTAGAACTAAGTATGAGATGTAGCTCAGATCAATAGATTAAACTCAACTGTTAAATCCAGAATATATGCATATTTTATACACATTTTATATTATTTTGTTAAAATCATGTAAGTTTGCTCAAAATAAAAAATTAAAAAAAAAAAATAAACTCAACTGTTTTCTGAAATGATAATTATCTTAGCATTTTGACATCCACAGGGAGTTCAATCAAGATATGTTTCACCATGTATCTGATCAGTGTGACAAGGAATTGTTGAAAATTCACACCCTCTCTGGGGCATAATAATATTCAGAAGTGTGCTAGGATACTGACACATGTCTGTCACTGCAGTGTTTTAAAAATTAACCTTCTAGAGCAGTATTTCTCAAGCGCTATTTTGCTTATGAATCACCTTTGATCTTGTCAAGATGCAGATTCTGATTCAGCAGGTCTGGGGTGGGCTCAAGATGCTGCATATCTAGCTGGAACCCTGGTGACACACAAACTACTGGACCACAGGGCACGCACATTGTGTGTATCAGGACTGTCCCACACTGCCCAAATGACAGACATTTGCCACATGTGGCTCTTTTCAATTAGTGTAAATTAAATATAGCTTAATAGTTCCCTTCCTCCATCACATTAGCCACACTCCAAGTGCTCCATCACCAAAAATTCTATTGAATAAGTTTAGTAAAGGAAACACAACTTATGAAATAATTCCTAATCCCTGTGATCGCTGCTCATCCCTTTTCTAGCTATGAGTTGCTGGCTTATATTTGGAGAATAGCAAGTATCAGTGGAACAAGTTTGTGTGCTTGGAACGGGGAGTAATGGGGCTAAATGGAACCAGAAAGAATTATTAAGGACTCCAAATAATGAGAGGATTTGAAGAGGGGTAGCATCAAAAGTTGCTGAGAGGACAAATAAACTACAGGGTCAAAGAGGGATTTTAAAAGATGGAAACATTTTGCTTATTTTTATGCTAAAACTTAAAAATGCCACTAGGGATACTGGCCAAGAGGATGTTTTGGTTTTGAATGTTCCTATCAAAATGGACCCTGCAGTGACCTAGTTTGTTCATTGACACTTCAAAGAACTCAAATAAATACCATTAGCCATCAGAGATTTCAGTCTCCATTCCTAAGGTGCAGATCTCAAGGCTCCAAAGGAACTTCACATTTCCTTCTGGCTCAGTAGAAAAATAATTACTTTGTCTTACAACAGAGCTCTTGGCTCTTTTGCAGGCTGTAGCTAGGATGAAGAGCAATTTCACTAATCATTTTTTGCTCAAAATCTCTCCAGACCCTTAAAAAATAAACCCTCTTTTAGAGGAGAGGCCAAGCCCTAAGGCAGTTTTGCCTGTCAAAATCAGACACCTTGTCTAGAGCTGGAAAACCAGTTTTAATTAGGTGCACAGGGCAGCCTCCTTTTAAAGGAAATAAAACTTCTTTAAATTATATTAATTGCCCTAATACTAGTAAATAAAAAGAGAACACAAAAGCCTACAGAAAAAAATAAAAGAAAAAAGCTTACAGAACTCAGTGATAAGCAAGACTGAATACATTTACCCACTCAAAGAGAATGGCATGTGTCACATGCCAGGGTAGAACAGGGGTTCAATTTCCCCAGGGCCACATGGTGCTTTGGCCACTCCCAGAATATTATCTTCCAGATTGCTCCAAATTGCTGCCTGACTGTGTGTCATTGTTTTAGGCAGTGACACAAGATAGCTGGCAAGTGGGCCAACTGGAATCTGGTCCAATGGGTGACTTTGGTGGGAAAGCCACGGAATCCCTGAACACTTTTATCTAAAAAAAAAAAAAAAAAAAATATATATATATATATATATATATATATCACCAGATAATTGTTTCTCTCTGCCCTGAGAATGTCTGTGTCTCTTTCTTTCTTTCTTTTTAGAAGAACGAAATCGGAACCTGATAGGAACACCAAACACATCTTTGGTTTGCTAAGGAAGTTATGTAGGATTGCCCTAGTTTATGCTGCAGACCTTTGCTAACTGTTTGTCTATAGTCTTCCTTTTAAGGAATTAAGAAATTTCTGAGAGCCTTATAATCAACTAATGGCTCAGTGGGGACTTGAGAATGGCAAAGGTAGCTGTCTTTGGCTTAATTACAGGCACTGGGGAGAAAGATTGACACAGGAAGGACAGCACTGAGGAAACGGTCTCCCAAGAAGCTTTCCCCAGAGGAAAGCTGGGCAGTCAGATGGAGGCTCACAGGAAGGGACAAAGGAAGGCTCCACCTATGAGCAGGCAAGGAGGCTGGAGGAATCCCCGATGGCGAGGGTAGCTAGATCCTGGCAGCTAGAGTCAATGACCCCAGGCAGTGTGTTCATTCATTCACAGGCCCCATGAAGGAGCAGTCAGAGGGTAGGCAGGGCTTTCAGCTTAACCCACATCAGAGTCACCTGTGTGGCTCCCTGGACGACACTTCCTAATGAATGGTCCGTGGAGGGGACCCAGAGCCCACTTTTTTGATAAGCTTCTAGGTTATTCTGATGCTGCCCCCGTTGGTCAGGGGATCACATCTAAGGAGGGTGAAAACAGCCCTCATCTTTCCAGGCATCAGGGGAGTACACAGACGGACCAGAGTTTACTGCAGGGCCCCCTAAAAGGAAAGCTGAATTTCTTAAGCAGAAGTGGAAGCAGTCACAGTATGTAAACATCATGAACTCAGGAGCCAGACAGGTGTGTCCACTCACACAGGTCCTGCCGCACTGCTTGCCTGGTTACAGTCTGAGAGCCACGACTCTCAAGGCAGGGCTTCCAGGCAGACCCCACCATTCGGAAGTCCATGTCTGGAGTACCCTCAATGGGTGTTGACAGCCAGGAGATGACTCCACATAACAGCAAACCAATACAAGTGTCTTGACTGAGATGACACATTTCTTACCAACGTTAGAAGAGGTGTGGGGTGAATGCCTCCCAGGAAAGGCCACTCCTGAACACTCAGGGTGGTAGAACCTGGGTGGGGCTCCCTGTGCTTCTCATGGCTTCCCTCTCGTGCCTCCAAAATGGAGATTGTTAACTTCCCTTTTCAAGCCCTCACACAAGCTTCTGGGGAAGCAGAAAAAGGAACTGTTGCCCAGAGTGCTTACAAGTCTCAGGGAGAAAAACATTTCCTGAAGCCCTCCCCTGACCTGCCATGACACCTGGCCAGATCCAGTTATTTGTTAGTGTCTCAGTCCATCTGAGAATCATTGCAGTTCACCCCCATGGCTGGAGCAGAGTCTCCCTTCCTGAGTCCTAGGACAGAAAAGTAGCGTGAAACAGTGAGCAAGGAGGGAGTTGGCACCTGACAGCGCGCTTACTCACCCTACAGTGGAATTGTACAAGCTGGGAACTGATTTACTCTGAATTTATCACATGAAATTCCTTATGGTCAGTTCATTATGAAATCATGGAAGTAATGTGGTGGTCAGGGAGCTGAGTTCGGCATATAATTATAGCACTGCCAGCCCTCCCTCCATTCATCCTCCTTTAAAACAGTGTCGATTCCCAGCACACAACCCTGTGCTGGGTTCAGTGGGTCTTCTCTATTCCTCTGAACCCTGTGTTGAGATACATTTTACGAATTTTTTAAACTTGGATGATTGGATACTTCTTACTTTTCTTTACAAAGATTCCTGCTTCCGACCTCCTGTCTCTCATTTCATTTTTACCAAGGGTCATCTCAGATGTTGTACCTCTAATGTGTTTCCTTCTTCAAGGGAAAGTATCTTAGAAATTGCTGAAAACACACACACACAAAATAGCCTTGTTTCTTTTTTTGGCGATGACATAATGCCATGTTTTTCTGTATGCCTACAAAACATTTGTGCTTAATGATTCTGTAAATCGTGTACCTTACAACCATATGGATTTCTGCCTTGGTTCCACTGATTTCACAACACTATTGCCTAGCTTGTAATTTTAAAGCTATTTTCAGAGAATATATCAAGCAGTAAAAGTATTTCTGTAGCCTTCTGTATTCCTTTTCTTCCCTTTACTTTGGCGAATTAAAAATTTTAAAAAATGAAATGCGATCTCAATATCAAAACAAGCTTAAGTTTGAATGTTCAACAGAGGATTTTCCTTTCTTTCAACTAGAAAGTGATTTTGCAGAACAATTAGCCACTATATCTAAAATTTAAGAAGAAATCCTGATAGCTGGATAATAAACTGAAAAATCCAGAAGTGTTGAGCAAAAGCATAGAATTGCAAAGTTGTCAGTATTCAGATGAAACCTATTGGTAATCTAGTGAAGCACTAGTCTTACTCTAAAACGGAAAGATGACAAACTTTTCCAATATCTTGTCTGAAGGAGGGTGCGTAGATAACTCTGGACCTGCTTAGGCTTGTAGCTTGGACTTACACATCTCCATGCAGCAGCCACAACCTAATATGTCCCTTGTCAGTGACATAAAACACAGTCGTGCTCTTATCTTACACCATCATAAAAATCAATTCAAAATGTATTAAAGACACGAACGTAAGACCTGGAACCAAAAATTCCCTGTGGGAAAACAAGGGAAAAGCTTTTGATGTTGACCTTACTGATAACTGTTTTGGGTAGCACACCAAAAACACACGGGAAAAAAGCAAAATTAAACAAGTAGGTCTACATCAAACTCAAATCTTCCTCACAACCAAGAAAACAATCAACAAAATCCAAAGGCAACCTATGAGTAGAGAGAAAATATGTCAAAACCGTTTAACCAATAAAGGAGTAATGCCCAAATATATAAGAAACTTATAACAAAATGTCTAATAACTCATTTGAAAAATAGACATAGGGTAGGAATAAACATTTTGAAAAAAGACACACAAATGGCCGCCAGGTGTATGAAAAGTTGTTCAACATCAGTAATCAGATAAATGCAAATCAAAGCACAATAAGATATCACCTCAAACCTGTTAAGATAGTAATTACCAAAACAAGAAGATATATTATAGCAAGTATTGGGGCAGGTTTGTAGGAAAAGCAAAACTATGTACACTTTTGGTGGGAATTTAGAATAGGGCAGCTATTTTAGGAGAAAGGATTGTCAAACATAAAACTCAGTACTGGGTATATATTGAAAGGAAATAAGATCTCCACGTTGCAGCATTATTTACAATAGCCGTAGGAATAGCCTAAGTGCTCACTGATGAACAGATGGATAAAGAAGTTGTATTTATATATTTGATGGAACATTATTTGGCCTTTAAAAAAGGAGATACTGCCATTTTTGACAACAGGAATGAACCTGGAGAACATTATTTCAAGTGAAATAAGTCAAACACATAAAAAGGAGTACAGCATGACCACACCCGCAATGCAGTCAAGTTCACAGGAACAGGATGGGGCGGTGTTTGAAAGGGAGAAAATGGTCAAACTTTGGGGATGTTGGTTTGAAGGATACAAGTAACAGTTACATAGGATAAATGTCCAGATATTTAAAGTACAGCACGAAGACAGGTATTATATGGCATACTGAACACTTTCTAAGAGAATAATTTAGATGCTCTCCCTACAAGGACAGATATCCTGAATATCTTGATTTTTTGAGTACTAATCATTTTCTGTGTTCATTTATATTAAAATTTGATGTTACATATATATTTTAAGTATGTAAATAAATAAAAGTAGGTGAGGGCACATTGTCCAGCTATGTAGGACACAATAAACAGAGTGGGATGTATCCTGTATGTCTGTGCTTCCTGAACTTGTTTTGGGTTACTAACCACTTTGCAAACCTCAATGAAAGTTGTAGACTAGATCTAGACCCTGAAAATACATGCACAGAAAGTGTATATAATGATTTCCAATTTCAGGTCTCTGAAGTAAAAGCATTAAAGCATTTTTTTGTCAGGAGACTGATGAGGTTAGACTCGCCCCTGCCTGGATTCCAGTTATTATGCTTGGTTGGGTTATCTACAATTGTGCACACATTTTTCTCCTAGAAAAAAAGTTTTGTCACCTAAAAGAAGAGAAACCACATCACATACTCTAATGATGCTTTATTCGGTTACATTTTATTATTTTACTAAATAGACAATCACACACACTGTGAGATCTTTCTCTAACATAACACATTAAATCTAACCTTGTATTTTAATTCTGCTATATATATCTTCTGAAATTTTTGACTAATTATTACCATCATTTATAAATATCCATAGAACATTTAGCAAAGCAGTCTTTGATCATGCAGGTACAAGGAAAAGGGTTTGGTTTCAGGTCCTGAGAAAAACAAAATCTTGGAGGGTCTACAATGTTCCAAATCTGAATACTTCATACAATCTTAGCTTGTGACTGTCTCAACTCCTCTGTAACTTTCCCACTAAGGAAGAGATCCGAATTTTGTTTTGTTAGTCTTTTTTTTTTCGTGACAGATATCCTTCTATATGTCTTGCATCAAGACTAAACACCAGCTTTCCGCTGCAGATACCTGGGTACAATCACATCTGTCACGTTCTAGCTGTGTATCCTCAGGCCAGTCACTTAGCCTGACTTACAGTACCTGAAAGGAGTAGATACTAAGAATTTTGCTTTTTGATGTTATTGTAAATGTGTATAAAAGCAGTACATAACAGGTCTTTAATAAAAGTCCCAATTATCAGTGAACTAGGAGACAATCCATGAACATGAGCTTGCAGAGACCACTAATGCCCACCAATCACCCTGATGTCTACTTCCTGCCTTTACCACTTCCTCTACAGTTGTGTGACCAGCCTCTATATGGCTGGATTTGTGGGCACGAATTTTCAATTTAGACCTCATAATCAGTCCATATTTTCTTAGTATTAGGGATTGAACCCAGCAGCACAATTCTTTATTTTAACTTTTGTTTTGAGACAGGGTTTTAACAATAAGGTCAGGCTCAAAAGCAGCTGAGCAAAGCTGTTACTGGGATCAAGAGCTCTCGGGGCAAATTCACCAGGCCGGCAGAGTAAGGGCAGGTAAGGGAAGTGGAACCACCCCTACCATGGCCCTGGCTGGGCAGTGACTTTATCTGGGATGGGCAGAGGATGTCCTTCAGAGACTGGCTGGTAGCTCCCATCAATCACTAAGTGATTATGAGACGCCACTGGGGCTTGTTTGCCAGCATCTGGTTAGTTGTTCCTTTCACGTGAGCATAGGCTGCCTGTTGTCTCACCCGGCTGCCTGGAATCAACCTAACATCCCCACCTTTTTGCTGATATAGGACGTGGATTTCCATCTGGCTACTTCCTGCTATTTATGGGGCCCTGCAGGGGAGGGGAAGACTCTGGAGTTGGTCTGTGGATAAGGAGGTAGCTGTAAGGGCATTGTGGTTGTCCAACAACCTCGCACATGCAGTTTGACAAACCTGCAATGGAGACTTGAGAAAAGTTAATGAGCAGCAGGAGGAGTAGTGGGGGAGTGAGATCTTGAGTTTGGTGGGTCCCAGCATGATGGAAGTCCAAAACTGGGCATCTTGGAAGGGCAGGAGACACGATACCAAGGGGCAGTGGGCCAAGAGTTTGGCCACTGTTGGGGTAGTAAGTATAACTGTACGGGGTCCACTCTAGTGAGGTTGCAGCTATTGAAGATGTAGTTCCCAAAGCAAAATTGTGTCACCTGGTTGAAGAGAGATAGCAGCTGACTTGGGTTATGATCCAGCTGGAGATGAAGTGGTAGATGACTCAGGGAGACAGAGGTCTTTGCATGTTCCCTTAGGAGTTTGTGTAAGAGTATGAGAGATAGGGTAAATAGGATGCAAGAGGAGGAAGAGTGACAGGAAAATTTTGGTTGGTTAGGAAAGGATGCCCATAGAATAGCACAAAAGGGCTGAGGCCTGAGGGGGCCCTAGGGGCTGCCCGAATTCAGGTAAGGACCAATGGAAGGAGGTTAGGCCAGAAGAGCTTGAGTTCAATAATCAGTTTAGTAAGATGATCCTTGAGAATGCCATTAGCCCTTTCAACCTTACCCAAGGATTGGGGTCGATAAGGGATATGGAGCCTCCAGGTGATGTTGAGGCCTTTGAAGAATAATTGAGGTGGGGAACGCCTCTATTGATGCCCCCTTGTGGAGAAATGGTGGAGCAGACCAGGCAAGCAGAGTGAACCTGCTGAAGAAGAGCTCCCATTTCTGGGAGATAAAAGAGGGGCTGGAGAAACTGCAGAAGAGGCTTGGGGCCAATATGAAGTGAGTTGTGAATGTCCATCAGCAAGTTATAGGATTGCTGTTTGGGAAGGGCAATCTGATCTCCCAGGAAAATCCAGCCATCATCCCTGAATTGGCCACCCTGAGTTATCAGGTCTTTCTGTTCCTGCAGAGAATATTTAGGTAAGATGGGGGCTATTGAGGACTTTGTTGATAGCCCCCTGTGCTATAGAGTCTGCTTTATTTACCCATGACTATAAGGTCTGAGGTTTTTTGACGTCCTCAGCAGTATATGATGTTAACTTGGGATGGCAGCTGAAGTGCCTCCAGGAGTTTGGAAATTAGGGAGGCATTGGCCACTGGTGACCCCTTTGTGGTTAAAAACCCACGCTCCTTCCAAAAAGCTGAATGTGAATGAGCAATTAAGAAGGCATATTTGGAATCTGTAAATGCTAACCTATTTATCTTTAGAGAGGGTGAGGGCCTTAATTAGAGCAAAGAGTTCTGCTTTTTGAGAGGTGATCCCTTCTGGAAGGCATCTGGCAGTTCTGTGGCATCCATCAGGACCTAACAGAACTGCCATCTACAAAAATGGTTAGGTCAGGTGAGGGGAGTAGATAAAAAGGCCCTCACAGGGTGAACTCAGCCTCCAGTACCTGTGAAAAAGAATGGCTGACGGTTGAGGGAGGTGGGGACAGTGGGACAAGTGTAGCAGGGTAGAGAGAAGAGCAGAGAGATGGTGGGATTTTCTATGAAGAGGAGGTAAAATTCTTAAATCCATGATGGGCTCAGGAGGGGGAGGGATTTATGGCTTAAGAGGTCCTGGAGTTGATGAGTGGAGAAAACTGATTGGTTGGAGTGAGTTTTATGACTTCCTTAGTTCACCTGCTTCCACCAATGCCCAGAGGCATGGTAGCCATCCACGGATTGTAGAATCGAGTTGCTTGGAAAGATTCCACCAGTCTATAGGAAGGTCCGGTTGGTTGAGTGAGGAGGCCGGTGGCAACAACCTCTTTCATCTGAATAGGTGAAAAAAGATGATTAAGGTTGGTGGGGGGAAGAGATGTGAGAGCATCTGAGCTTGTAAAAGGAGTTGGCTACCATATTGGGGGAGGTAAGGGCCCATGTGGGGTCTTCTTTGTGCCTGATATAGAGGTCTGGCAAGAAGTGCAAAGTTTGGGACCCAATGTCTGAAAAAGCCAGTCAAGCCCGGAAGGAGAGGATATAACCCACTGTTTCTAGTGGCTGTAGGTCATGGAGGGCTTGGATTCTGTCTGTTGTGAGTCTTTTAGAGGTAGGAGTAAAGAACATGCCTAAATAACTAAGGTAGTAAGCTGGGCTTTGACCAGGGAGACCTGATAGCTCCAA
The DNA here is from genome assembly GCA_004027875.1 of Aplodontia rufa. Taxonomy (NCBI): domain Eukaryota; kingdom Metazoa; phylum Chordata; class Mammalia; order Rodentia; family Aplodontiidae; genus Aplodontia; species Aplodontia rufa. The sequence goes on along the minus strand of PVKS010009025.1, from coordinate 25,528 downwards.
GATCCCAAGAAGTTAAGGATCTGAGCAGTGTGAGCTTGGGAGGTTTTGAAGGATGAACTACATAAAAGAAGGTCATCCACATTGTTTTTTTGAAAGAAAGGGACAGTGAGAGACAGAGAAAGAGAGAAACAACTTTTTAGTTTTTCACATGGCTTTAGTTGCTCCAACACTTGTGTACATGGTGTTGGGGTTTGAACCTGGGTCCTCGTGCTTGCCAGGCAAGCTCCAAAACCACTGAGCCACCACTCAAGCCCCGCATCCACATATTGTAGGAGAATACTATCTCCTAAGTCACAGGTAGCCAGATCCTTAGCCAAGGCTTGCCCTAAGAGGTGGGGGCTGTCCCAAAAACCTTGGGGTAAAACTGTCCATGTCAGCTGTTGAGACCTAGAGGATATAGTTTCCTTCCATATGAAGGCAAAAAGGTAATAGGAGTTAGGGTGAAGAGGAGCTGTAAAAAAAAAAAATGCATCTTTAAGATCTAAACCTGTGAAGTGACTAGTAGAAGGGCGGATGTGAGAAAGTAGAGTGTAAGGGTTAGGAACCACTGGATGGATGGGTTAAATGGAGATCCTGGACCAAACGATAAACCCCTGAAGGCTTGTATACTGCCAATACGGTGGTATCACAGGGGGAATTAGTAGGGATAAGAAGTCCCTTAATAAACAATCAGTCTATGATGGGTTTAAGTCCTTCCCTGTGGGTAAGGGAGATAGGAAACTGGGGTTGTGAAGGAAATTTGCTTTGAGATTTCAGTTGGATACTGACTGGCTTGTGGTGAGAGGCTATGATCGGCTTGGAGGTATCCCAGACTTGAGGATTGACCAGGTCTGGGGGCAGCAGTAAAGTAGGTGATGTGAGGGTACTAGAGTGTAAGAAAGAGGTAGGAGAAGGTGAGTAGTAGTATTCCTGGGAAGGAGTTGTAGGGTGGCCCCTAGAAGTTGGAGAACATCTCTGCCTAGGAAGGGGGAACTGGACAGGGAATGACCAGGAAAGAATGTGTGAAGGGGTATCCCTCTAGGGTACAGGCCAGCTTAGCTGTTCTTTTTGGGAAGGAGAATTTCCTATCAGTTCCTATAGCAGAAATCTGGGAAGGAAACAAAGGCCCAGAATGGACAGGCAAGACAGAATAGGTAGCCCCCACATCCACAAGAAAATTTATGGACTTGCTTGCTACCTGGAGCGTTACCCTGGGCTCAGCAAGGGTGATGGGGGTCCTCAAGTCTGGGCTTCCTCAGTCTTCTGAGAATCCCAACAGCTCAAGGGAAGGGACCTCCTGGCTGGTCATACCCCCACGTAGAGGCACAGGGATGGGTCAGCCATAGGGAAGTTGCTCCTCTAGTACCCTGCTTGTTTGCAGGCAAGACATGGCTTGAAAGGGTGCCATGGGTTTGGGCACTGATGGGCCCTGTGACCTTTATGTCCGCATTTGAAGTGAGCTCCTGGATGATTGTTGGTCCCTCTTTAAAGCTCTTGCTGGAGCTGCTGGCCACAGAGCAGCTACCAAGACTTTGGTTTGGAGTGTTACCTTCTGTAAATGAGCCTGTCTGGCTAGTTCGGCTGATTCTTCTCGGGCATTATAGACTTTAAAAAAATAAATAAAGAGAGGGACAGTGAGAGAGAGAAAGAAAGAAACGACTTTATTTAGTTTTTCACATGGCCTTAGTTGCTCCAACACTCAGTTGTGTACGTGGTGCTGGGGTTTGAACCCGGGTCCTCATGCTTGCCAGGCAAGCGCCGAAACCGCTGAGCCACCGCTCCAGCCCCCATTATAGACTTTAAAGGCCATTTTTACCAGATCTCAGATAGGGGTTTGAGGGCCCTCCTCAGCTCGTTTGAGCTTTTCTCTAATATCAAGAGCCGATCAAGAAATAAAATGGGCTGCTAACACTGTAGCCCAAGAGGGAGATTCAGGGTATTTGATAAAGGCCTCTGTAAGATGGTTAAGAAATAGGGCTGGATTCTACCTGGATCCTGGGTAATTTCCCTCAGTTTACCAAAGTTAATCGCTTTATTGGAAAGTGTCTGCATACCTGCTAAAAGATATCAAATCATATGATCGCAATTACTTTGGCCCTGTTGGCCTTCCTCGTAGTTCGTTAGGTTCGTTTGGTGGAACTGCCGCTGCACCTGTGGGTAAAGTTATGTCCATTAAGCAGACTTGATCAGCATAGTCTCATGCTGCCTGCTTGATACGAGTTCCTTCATCTGGGGTAAGGGTAGAAGAAAGAATGACATAAACATCATGCCAAGTGAGGGATAAACCTGAGACAGGTATCCAAATTCCTTAACATGAGTAGAAGAGTCAGCAGAGAAAGATCCCAGATGCCTTTCAATCTGGGAAAGTCCTGAAATGAAAATGGGACATGGACTTGCAAAATACCCTCTGTGCCAGCCACCTCCCAGAAAGGACAAAGGAGTTCCAGGTTGGGTGGTGGGAGGGTCTGATTGAGCATGGGCGCCGACAGGAGAGGAAAGACTTGAGTGGGTGGAAGAACCTCCTGGAGGAGAAGGAAGGGAGGGGAAAGAGTCAAGAGGAGGAGCTGTAGCAGTGAGAGAAAAGGATGGAGGGACTACAGCTGTGAGAGGGGAGGAGGAAGAGTCCAATGGGGTCTTCAGGTCAAGAGAGGAATTAACAATTCCCATGGCCCTTCAAGCATCACTCAGGGGCAAACAGGAGCAGAAGGAGGCATCCCAAATTCTGGTCATGTTCGCCTGAGGAACGGGCAGGCAGGCTGAGACTGGAATGTCTCCTCAGCCTGTGGGGCCCGAAACAAAATGGGTGGGACAAACCAGAGACCTGGACATCTCCACAGTCTACCAGGGTCCTGAATTGAACAAACAGGGGGGTCTGAGGTGTGCACAACATAACAGACAGACCCCTGGAATGGAGAGTGATGAGAAGGCCAAGGGAAAGACAACGGAACTTACCCCACTTCTGTCAGCCCAGATGAAAAGAAGCAAAGCCATACAGGGTCCTCTGTGGGAAGGGGTGGACCTCAACCCTAGCTGGGGCAGGCCCAAAACTCTTTCCGGTTTCGTCACCAGATGTAAGAATAAGGCCAGACCCAACAGCAGCTAAGCAAAGCTGTTATTAGGATCCAGAGCTCTCAGGGCAAAGTCACCGGGTCAGCAGAGTAAGGAGAGGTAGGGGAAGTAGAATCACCCCACGCACGGCCCTAGCTGGGCCATGACTTTATCTGGGGTGGGCCAAGGAGGTCCTTCAGAGATTGGCTGGTAACTCCCATCAATCACCGGGCAATTATGAGATGCCACTGGGGCTTGTTTGCCAGCATCTGATTAGTTGTTCCTTTCACGTGCATGTAAGCCTCACCCAGCTGCCTGGAGTCAACCTAACAAGGGTCTTACTAAGTTGCTGAGGGTTTTGTTAAGCTACTTAGGCTGGCCTCAAATTTGCAATCCTCCTTCCTTAGCCTCCCAAGTTGTTAGGATTATAGGTGGCATCTGGCTCAGACCATATTTTCTTACCATTTGCCAGTTGAATAAAAAGGAAGATGGGGCTTCCAGAGAAACTATATTTTTAAGTTCTGTTAGCTCACCTTTACCCATCTTGGGATAGCTAATTAGCATGGAAGCAGTTTTCATAAAAAATGCAATGCTATTACTGCAAGAACTTTGCTAAAATCCTGAAAAGTGAGAGATCACATGCACCCAGAATATGGAATAGTTCATAAGAGATCAAAATGAAACCCACAAATCTAAACACTGTCAAGTAAGCAAGAATCAAGGACTATTTGACAAAAGGATTCAAGACTAAGACAGCCCTCTGTTCCAGCCCTATCCCACATTTTTCATTAACAAGCAGATGGCCCCGTTTAAAGATAAGTAAGAAATGAGATAGCAAAATTCAGCTCTAGCATAAATCAAGCAGGCAGAGAGGAGGAAAGGTATTTAAAGAAGGCAAATGAACAACATTATTACAAAAAGAAATTACCAAAGGAAAATGGAGGATTCAGATAAATAATTACTCATGAGTCTCAAAGAAATTTTAGACAAAGAATAAAATGCTGTTATAAAGTAGAAAGAAATACACATCAGTTGTCAGATCTTAGAAAAGAAATGAAAGACAAAAATTTTGAATACTACGAAGATGAAAGGCATGTTTCAATTTAAAAAATGAAATGAATAAGACTATAAGTAAGTATAAGATAAGTTTAAGGAAGTCACATTAAATGAATTAGAAAAGAATAAAGATCTAACAAGATTAAGAGACTATAAAGTTGTGTAAACAAAGATAATCTAACGTTGATAACGTTGATATAATTAGGGTTCCTGAAGGTGTGAAATAAATAAGCAGAAAATAAAATCAAGGACTTGGGATTAGCTTAGTACTAGAGCACTTGCCTGGCGTGTATCAGGCTCTGGTTTCAATCTCCAGCACCACAAAAATAAATATACAGACAGACAGAAGAAAGAAAACTTGGAAGTAAAATATGGCATGAATCTGAAAACTGAAGGTTAAATGCCTCAAGGAAAAAAAATAAAGACCTGAGCTATAAATATTAAGAATTATCCCCATAAACTTACTAAAATCAAGGTTTTAAAAAATGAATGAGTGTCAATAGATAGCATCTCTTACCCTCCTTTCCTACACACACACATACACACAAAACATAGACCCTTTCAGGAAAGTTTAGATTGGTGTAACTCTTATCTACAGCAATATTCAATTCAAGGGAAAAATGGAACATTACCTCCAAAATTCTAGAAGTCGAAAGGAGAGTTATCCACAGATTTTATGCCCAACCAGGTTATCCTTCATGTATAAAACTAATGGGCATGGGAAGATGTTCCATTAGCACTGAAATAATATTTCTTATTGTCCCTAAGCAACCCAAGCTCAGGATACAAATAGAAGAGTGAACTTGGTGATCAGAATTTTAAGTCCTCTAGCAGTTTTTTCTCTTAACAAATTGCTGGCTCTAAACCTCTCACAGATCAAAATTCTCAAAGCCTCACCTTTAACTGCAGGAGCAAAATATTCTCAAGTATTGGAAGAAATCAAGGAATAATGAACAATGAAGCACATAAACAAAAGTGTAATCAGAATGGGGAAACTGGTTGAATGACTAGTTGTTAAGAGTTGAACTCATTTATAAATCTAAAACTAAATAACTGTGTAGCATTATAAAAAAAAACCAATATAACACAGCATCTCTGGAAATGAGCTGCGAAAGTTTAAATGTTCAGATCTACTGGTTTCAAATCTCTGCTCCTAAGTTTACTGGCTTTGTGTCCAAGGGACAACTATTTAACATATGTGTTCCCTGATTTCTTCACCTGTTAATAGGAGATTGTACTAGCCCTAAGTCATAGTGCTTTTGGAAGAATCAAATCAGTTCCTTTGCATAATGCTTGGCGCATACCAAATGCCTAGTAAATGTCAGCTATCTCTGAGTTCTTCTTGAAACCACTGGGGAAAAACCTATTTCAAATTGAAGGAGGAAGATGCTGCATTGCTTGATGACAGGTGACACAGGTGACTAGTTTTGGGATTCCACCTACTCCTGGTTCCTATTCATTCCCACTTATTAATACACCTGTATCTATGGTTGTCAGGCCCATCTGACATGGAGCATTTCATTGAGGAGGGACCCACCCAAATCTAGAAATGTCAAGTGCCTCACTGAGATCCTGCAAATAGTCAATGGCAGAAATAGTGTTTCAATCCCAGATTTTTGAAAATTAGAAAAACACTTTCCAATGAACACTAATTGCATTTATAAGCCAACTTGCTAATTTTTCAGTGGCTTAATTTTTTTCCCTGCATCTAGAACCTGGGTTGTATCAATATTATAAATTCATTTGCATTCCCTCAATTTAATTAACTTCCCTGTAATATGAATTCCTTTTTCTGAAAATCACAAGTAAAAGAAAAGTTTACCTTAACTATACCTTGTGTGAGTCACCACCCACCTTCTGTAGCTCTTTTTCCCATTGAAATGCAGAGAAACATTGCAGTCCTTCTCAACAGAGTGGTCTGAGCAATGTCCTTCCACCTGCCTGGTCCTCCAGGTAGAAATTTGTTATCCTGAGTAACTGATGTAATCCTATAGCCTTATAAAAAAGGGCGAACATTGATTCTTTTCCTAAGGTTCAGGGCTGGTCAAGGATGAACTCATCTCTCTGCTTTATTACATTTACTTTTGATTTACCTGGAGATGTTATTAAATTTAAAATTTAATCAAATTCACTGAGAGACTGTCTAATTAAAACACCCTCAACAATTTTGTCAAAATTATTAAAGGTAGAACACAGTCTATTAAGACCTGGAGCGTTTTTCAGATTTATGCTCTACTGGACTGATTCAGAAAGTCAAAAAGAGTCATTATAATTCCATCAGAATTATAGGATTTCTCCAAGAAAACAACTAATCATCTCTGAAAGAATAATCTCAAAAGGCTTCATAAGAGACAGAAGATTTTATTAATGGAAAGAGTTTTCCAAAGAGATCTAAGCAAAATGATTTTTATTGGAGTATTATAGTTGTACATATTGAAGGAATTTGTTATTACACATAATGGTTTTATCTGAATATATACTGAGTTGTCCATTGAAAGGTGGTTTGCATCTATACCCACACTGGTCCACATGTTGTTGCCCATAGATGCTGGTTCTGTCCCACTCCTCAGGTATACCATCTCCTGTGAGATCTGGAACCAAAATAATCCTCAGCTCCATGTGAACAATGCCGTGGAGCAGGCCTTCCTGCTTCTATGCTAACCAAATCTAAGTCCACATATTCTTCTTGTTTATTTCTAACCAACACTGTGGATGAGTCAAAATAACTCAGCTGCTTGCTCTTTGAAACATTTGCTCCTGCAATACAGTTGATCCTTAGTATCTGTGGGATTGGTTTGAGGACCTCCCTCCAATTCCCAAACCTGAGGATACCAAAGTCTCTTATATGAAATGGTATAGTATTTATACACCCATTCTCTGAGATACTTTAAATCATGTCTAGATGTCTTATAATATATAATGCAGTGTAAATGCTATGTAGATAAGTCTTTATATTGTATTCCTTAGGGAACAATAACAAGACAAAAATAGCTTATATGGGTTCTTATAGATGCAATCACCTTGCAGCTGCTGGAACCCACAGATGCAGAACCCATAGATATGAGGGGCCTACTTCGTGAGACTGTGAAGCCACCCAGGAGTTTATTTAATAGAGCTAACAGAACCCTCACTTGAACTCAATTCAATATCCTTGATGTTCTGTGTCCACTAGAGCAAAGTTGTTTCAAGATTCTGCCCAGTTGCAATCATCTCCCCACCTCAACAGATCCTCTACAGCCACCCAGCCCGGGCTTTAAGACTCTGTAAACCTTGAGCCCAAATTTCCTGTTTTGAAGCACTTCTGAGACTCTTTAAACAGCTGACTTTGCTTGATCAGCAAGTATTCCTGATGGCATTTTGAGGCAGCAATTATTTCTGATGGCGTTTTGAGGAGCTATCATTCTACATAGTGAATTCCCACGGTAACCTCTGAGAGTTGAATGCTTTAAACAGCCTTTTGTAGAGAAGAGGAATTTGAGGTTCTGAGACAGTCAAAAACTGGTTCAAATTTCACATGCTAATCAACAGCAGATCAAGGATATAAATCAGAGTGGGTCTGTTGAAAAATAGGAATCTGTTCCTTCACCTATCACACATTCTTTCAATATATATTGATTGAATGCCATAAAGCCCAAGTTCATAGAAAAAATGAGGTTGGGAAGACAGCTTCCTTTTGTGATGTTTAAATTATAGGGAAGAAGATAGGAAACATAAGCCAGAAAATGAGGAATACATAAAATAATTTTGGGTAATGATGAGCACTTCAAAGAATGTGAAGTAGACTAAAAGGGAAGAGGAGCTCTAGTTTCAGAGTAGGGCAGGTCGGAATGGTCTTTCTGAGGCAACCTTGGAGTGATGAGAATGATCTGAAGGAACCAGCCATCTGAGGACAGGCTTCCAGTCTGGGGGAACAGCAGATACAAAACTTCAAAGGCAGAAAACAAAGGAACAGAAAGAAATTGAGAGAGAGGGAGGCTGGGGTCTGATCGTGGAGTCTACATTTGAAGTAGAGTAGTTGGAAAGCCACAGGGAAATTTTCAGTGGACACTAATGAAATCTAATCTGTATTTCTAAGCAATAAATGGTGCATGTGTGAGGAAATGACTATTGGGCATCAAAAACTGAAATAAGGAGCGGGAAGCTACTGTGGTTACCCAGGAAGGCATAGCAGCAGGCATGGAGAGAAGTGGTCAGGGAAGAGGATGTTTCAAAAGCAGAGTCGTCAGTTCTGGACAAATGAGCACAGGCGGGTGTGAAATAAACACAGACCATCCAGTGTTGTCTCTTAGCTCCAACTGCACAGATGTGCAAGGGGTACATTTCTTCCTTGTCAGCAGGCATGAGGCTAAACTAAACTTCTTCCTTAGAAGGTGCTGAAGAGACCCTGGGGAGGAACAGGCTTTTTTTCCTGGTTATATAATCTTTCTCAGTAGGCTCTTGAAGTCACAGTTAATACCACCTCTCTGTAGGCAACTTCTCTTGCACCCCAGAGGCAGCCTCTGAGAACATGAAACTCCTGGGGCAAATTCCCGGCATGTCTAGGACCAGGGACAGGTTGTTCTCACATCTCTATGCTTTCCAGAGAATTCCATCAGTGCAGAGGCGTTGAGAACTTTTCCATCATCCAATTGGTCCCCTTTCACCCTTTTCAACAAGGTCTGCATTTAAGCCCTAGGTAGTGGTGAGCACTGTGGGGCGCGCTCATCCACAGTTGTTTTCCTTGCAAGCTCTTCCTCACTCCTGTAGATAGTGGTTGTTGCCTGTATCTCCTATTCCTGTATTCTTTAGAATCTTTTTACCTCGGAGTAGGAAATTCCTTATTGCTGAAATCTCCTGTTATAGCTAATGATTCGTAATATTAAACTTTCCCTGCTCAAGTTACCATGTGGTTTTTGTCTTTTGATTGAACCCCGATGGATCCAAAGAGCATCAAGAATAATTTCTTGGTACTCGGTCTGAGAAAATGGGTAAAAATGTGGTGTCATTTACTGGAAAGAGCAAAACTACCAAATGAAAGAAATCAAGTGTTCTGCTCTGGTTAAGTTAAATTGAAGTTGCTTATGATTATAAGTGGAACTTTCAAGTTGGAAGTTTTGTATTCATGGCTGGAATCCAGGAATGAAGTCCAAGGAAAGAGTTGTAAATTGGGAAAATCAGCATATCAGTGAATTTCAAGCCATACGACTATCTAGGATCTCTTCTGGAAGTGTATAGGGAGGTAGAAACTGAGGACTGAGCCCTTTGGCACACCATGTAGACACTGGGGAGATGAGAATGCATGATAAAGACATTGAAATGGAATAACTCATCAAGTGGGAGAAAAATGTAAGATCAGGAAACATTCCAAAAAAAAAAAATGAAGCCTTTCAATCAATAGAGATTGCTCAACTGTATTATGTCTTTCTTTGAGATAGAGTAAGATGATGATGTATAGATTGGATGTATAGATTGATATCATTAACGACTTGACAAGATTGGTATGGTGGAGGGGGCTGCAAAAAAAACTATGGGAATGAACCAAGGAAATAATGGGAGAGGAGGGACTGGAAAAAGATTGCAGACAATACTTTTGAAATGTTTTATTAAACAAACCTTAAAGAGGAAAGTGAAGCAATGCCACAGCACTTAGAACACAGAGAGACTTTTTTGTCATTACTGCAGTCTCTCTTACACAACTGTGGATGATTCTCTGGAAAAAGAAAATGACTCACAATAGGTTGAGGTGGCAAAGGCAAAGTCCCGATTGGATGGGAGAGGATGGGATCAGGAAATGATGATGAATTGGCACAACACTCATGGTTTTATCATTTTGGAGTATTTTTATTTAAAAGATGATCCACATTGATCGTTTAGAGAAGTGTCTTTTATTTAAATGTCCTGAAATGTTTTGTAGCTTCAAAAACCTCATGGTAGAGAAATTCCATTTACATCACACATTATAAATGCTGTGATCATCTTCATTGAGCTTGGTAAATTTGAATCAAATATGTGAATTCATATTTCCTGATAACTCTATATGACTTTCCTTGGCGGGATGGATACTATTCTCATCATGCCACTCTGAGAACTCAGAATACAATTCGTGTCGTGCACCGTTTTTCCCTCTCAGGTCTCTTTAAGAACATTCAAACAGACCAGCTGGAAGGAACTTCACGTTGACACGTTTAGCAATCTTAAATTTTAACATTCATAAAAGGCAGATTTGATTTTATAAATTAAATATGTCACTGGTCCTTGCTTTCAGAGCAGTTCAAGTTGTGTTCGCTTCTTGAATGTTTACAACTATTTTCAGTCTCAAATAAAAAAAAATTTTTCAAACCTTGGAAGATCTTCATGAAACAATGTGTCATCTGGGATGATGCTATCAACAGCTATGGCAGATAAAGGGCTCCTTTTATCTCTGTGATGTACCAGGATGGGCCAAAGGATATTCAAAGCCCAGGAGAGGAAAACATACTGTCTTTTAAATGTGTGGTTCTTATTACAATCATCGTCTTACAGGGAACATAATTCTAGCCTTATAATTATTGTTCACATTTCTATTATGACACAATACAAATAAAATGAATCATGAAAATATATTTCATACTGTAGCATTGAATACAGTTCATTTTAAGAAAATCTCACTACATTATTGTTATTTCTTATTGCTCTAAATGAAAACAGATTTCATCGTGGATTTTTACCTCTCATTCCTGGACTGATAGGTTGCCCAGAGGTTCATTACCATTGGTTGGAGCAGGTTAATACACAGAGACAGGGTAGCTCCTACCCCTCTGCCTTCGAGTCATGCTGAGAATACAGGGCTGTTCACTTAAAACAACAGCATTAGTAACTATCAGCAGGAGGCTGGAGCTCTGGTTTTCTGGAATCTCTGCAGCCTCTCTCTTGCCCTGGGGCTGCTGACACTAGGAGCTGGCAATCAGCTTCCCACCTTGATAAGCAGTTGGTAGGAAAAAGCCACTAACCCAGGGGAAAGAGACCTGAGTAGATCTCTTATCACAGAGAAATATGTGATGAGGGACAGAAGACAAAGTGGGACCAAGTAACGTGAACTACTCAAACAGCAGAAAAATGTACTTTTGAAAAAGAATGCTGAACAATATGAAAGAAATTATGGACAGTATTGGTCCATTTTGAAGCACTCATTAAGTTAAACACACATGTTTCCCATAGAATAAGAGGTTAGATGTAAACCTATAGGTCAATAGGTCAAGATAAAAATGGGGATAACGAAGCAAGTAGAATTTAAATGTAGGAAATTTTAGGTCATAATGTTGTGAAAGCAAACATGCAATAAAAATGCAAATGCAAACCAAAATTTTGACAATGATTCAAAATGGGAGGAGGAAGATGATTCTTTCAGAACAGATAGCTGGCTCTCTCCTAGTTCTAAATGAAAGTACCAAGGAGATATTACCATGGGAGCTGGGATAGCACAGAACATGAGCATAAGAAGCAGAAAACTGGAATGGGCTGCCTTCCTATTGCAAGAGTCAGGGAAGAAACGTTCTCCTAGACTTAGTGCTTAATGGAGCCTAAACTAAAAGCAGGATTCGCCAGCAACTTACCTCCAAAAAAAGACTTCGATGCAAGATGAGCTAGCAGAGTAGCTCTTCCTCCGCAGGAAGACCCTGATGTTGAAGAAGCAATGGCTCTGGGTTGGTAACCCCAGAATTTGAAAGGAAAACAATCCCCCAAAGTCCTTTGATTTACACAAATGGATACCCAATAATTTGCCTGTGTGTACAGTTCAGAGGCATAATATTTTCAATCCAAATTGAACAGTTATAGATCTCCCCCAAGCCCATCCCCATACATCCTCTTCTGGTATGTACATTGTGAAAGAAAATGCTTAATGCCTTCCTAATTGTTTTTCTTAGAGTAGTAAACATTTCCCTTCCCTGACTTTTGTGAAATTTGTCTTTTGTCCTTAAAATCCAAAACTTTGTCTATGATATGTAAGATTTTTCCATTTTCTTACCCTGTACTCTGTAGGAACCCTAAGGTTCCAAACAGGACTGAATAAGAAGACTAAATTTCCATATCCAAGAGCATCTTTTTTTTTTCTTTGTATGCTTTTTTAAAATCAGCTCAGTTCTTGCCTGGTAAAGCTCCTGTTACATACAGAATATTCTAATTTAAAAAAACTGACTGTGGTAAACACCCATAACATAAAATTGACCACCTTGGCCATTCTTCAGTGAAGAGTTCAGTAGTATGTCTCATTGTCAAGCAGAATGCTGTTGAAGTCATGAAATTCTGAAAGGCAGAGGGTAGATCAGAGAGTGACAGCCAGCTGGACTGTGGTGAGAAAAGCTCTTTGTGTAGAATTAATCATCACATGAGAACTAGCACAGGGTCTTTCTGGGCCCTCCTGAGCTTGAGATTCTGTGAACTTGTAAAATATTGGAGAGACTTGAAAAGGGACTGCAGAAGCTCCTTCAGTCTTGGATGAATGTCTGCTTTTGCCATTTAAGAGAATACTCTCCTGAGAACAAATGGGAAACTTTTTCTCCTAAGTTTCATTGTTTTTTTTTTTTTCTCACTTGATTTAGGGATGAGCTTGTCCAAAATAACTGTTTAGACAACCACTGTTCACATCTTTACTCCTGCATCCCGCCCTCTGTGAGCTCTGTGACCCAGATTAGCAACAAAAGATAGGAAAAACTTGAAATAAAACAAAGAGTGGACTCTAGATATCTTCTTCCTTCTTATTCTTGTGTTCTGCCCCTACTGCCCCATATGCTTGCCAAGAGATGACTTCTGCTTGCTGGAAATTTCCAAACAAAGCTCACTGATGTTCTGCTCTCAGCGAGGGTCTCACTTCTTCAACAGTTCCTGTTGGTGCTCCAGATTCCCCTGGTCTCTGAGAGCTGCAGGTGCCCTCGTGCATGCTCGGCTCTGTAGCACTATCCAAGCATATCCACCTTCACTACGCCCCTTTACTGTTGAACACTCACTACCAACCACTTCTAGAATGCTGGAATAGTCAGCACCAATCACAAGGACTGTTTCCTGTTCCCACCAGTTCTAACAGGGAGGAGAATCCCTGCCCTAAGCCTCAACTTTTTGGATGTAAGTGCCAAAATCTATCCAACCCAAGGTATAACAGCATCGCAAATGTTCATCTCACTGTCCTTATACCCCACAGCTGATTTCCAAGGATGGACTATTGGGAAGACAGAGGGATTTGCTAGCACTTCTGGAACCGCTCCATATGAAGCTCATTTCACAATTTGTATAAGTGCTTTTCTCTCTAATTTATATGAAGTTGAAGAGGCAGGCATGGGGGTACTCACCAACACTTTTGCCAGGAGATTAGGAAAAGAACTGCTGGGAAGAGAACCTTGTAATGAGTTATGGAAGCAATTCTTCTGTCTGGACCTCAAAAACTGTCACTATCCCTGATTGACTCTGACTGTAAGCCAATCTGAGAATTATGAGGTTCAGAGAAACATCTTTTACTCATCAAAAGAGAAGATACACATTCATATTTTTTTGAATTTTCCTAAATATTCCATTTAGTTGCTGCAGAATCAAAAGAAATAATTTAGAATTAAATTATATGTTCTCAGAATATATATTATTCTCAGAATAATATAGTCTCAGAAAACAAGAATGCTTTTTCTCTTTATAATGTTAAAATTGGTAAATCTCCCTTTTAAATTGACCCTATTTGTGGTGTAAGACAGCGGGAAAAGTTAGGCAGTCAGTGTAGGCAGGATGATGGTGGTCAGTGAGGAGGAAATTGGTTGATAGTCATTTCTTTTTCTGTTTACTTTTTTTTTATTAGGTGAATAAGGGCTTACAATTAAAGGGGAGTCATTATCAAACAATCAAGAACAAATGTATATTCACATAGTTAGCCAAGGCTGATGCCATATCTTAGTCATTTCTTTTAAGAGGGCAAAGAGCCTTCACTGCTACAACCTCCTGTGCTAACAAAGCTCTCTGCTAACAAAGGTGTTCTGGACACAGGCATCTCCTCCACTGGTAAAGGGGTAAAGGTGCTGTGGGCCAAGGACAAGAGACTAGATCAGACCTGAGCTTCTGAACCCTGCTCCCAGGCATGAGGGAGGGAAGGCAATGATTAATCAAAGGGGGAGAATCTTAGGAGACTATAAGAAAGATGAGCTGGACCCCCAATTTGAGTTCTCAGCATAGAATCTTCCTTCTCCTGGAGCAGTCTTTTCTTTCTATCCTTTCTTAAATAAACTCTGTTTGCTCTGCTTGCCTTGGTGTCCCTAGGTTTCATTCTTCAACTTCAAGAGGACATGAACAGAACAGCCACAAAACCAGCATCAGTGGCTCGGGTATTTTCAACATTTTCAGATGCTTTGCTATTTACCACAAATGTTAGGTAACACGTGTACCATTCTCAAATGAAATCCATAGATAATTTTACCATAATGAAATGAATTTTGTAACCTTATATTAATAAGGTAAACTATATATATATATATTTGTATATACAGTACAATATTCTAAGTATAATATAAATGAATAATAAAAGGAAAACTATTTATAATAAAACAATATGTGTGTCAGCATGTCCTCAGGCATAATCACAAGGAGAGACAAAATGAGGCAGCCTGATGTCACCTATGTATAATACCCATTTGAATATAACTGAAATTAATGCTTGCAGCTGTGTAATATTGTGTTTTGATGTCATGCATGGTGTTGCCATCAGCTATGTAAATTTCTAGAGGAATGAAGAACTCTTGGTAACGTTCTGGGGGAACCAGAATATAACATCCATGGTACTTGTAGCAGCCGTGGGGAGCATGCCTGTAGTCCCAGCAGCTCAGGAGACTGAGTCAGGGGGATCGCAAGTTCCAAGTCAGCCTCAGCAACTTAGCAAAACCCTGAGCAACTTAGACCCTGTCTCAAAATAAAAAAATAAAATAAAAAAGCAGATGTGGCACAGTAGTTAAGAGTCCCTGGATTCAATTCCTGGCTCCAAAAAAAAAAAAAAAAAAAAAGAAGAAGAAAAAATGAAAGAAAGAAAAAATCCACATGGTCACATTTCCAGAAAGTTCAAAACATCCCAACCATACGAAAAAAAAATACTATGTATTTATGAAACTGAATGAAAGTTAACCACTGTGATTATTTCCAGTGTATGTTTCATTCAGAAATATTCCAATAGAGAGCAAAGCCTGATAATTCTATTTTTGTGTAGACAATAGATACCAATTTAAGGTATCTAGTCCTTGGCTCCACCACTAAGTACTAGTAGTCCTTTTTCATAATGGTGGTCTAAAGCAGTCTTTGAGGTTAATCTCATCCCTATTCCTGTGTTAGATTAGCTCTCATACCAATTAAAGACGAAGAACAGGCAATTTGAAAATTTTCTATTTATTGTGTTAATACTGATGAATAAATATCTTATATTATAGAAGGTTAAATTTCCATATTTGGATAATATTTCTTTGATAGGCCCAAAGAAATAAACCTTCAACATAGTATTATGGAGAGAATAGTATATTGTTTGGGCATTACAAATTTTCTTTAAGTGTTCATGGGTCTTAATAATCATCTTACAAACTTTATGGATCAATGAGAAATAAACAACTAAGAAAATAAATGGGAATAGAAAACAAATAATAAACAAAGCACTATAATTTAATAGAGAAAATGACAGATAAAATAAGTTTAAAATAGGAAAAAAGTTGGGAATAAGCCATGTTCCTACTATGTTGCCATTTTTTCTTCCTTGGAAGTAATTTCTACAAAATGGCAATTTTGATGCTAAAAACTTACAAGTCTAATTCTTATTCCCTTGATATATTTGTGGGTCCATAAAGTGAAATCAAATTATGAAAAATATTTAAATTATGAAGTTATACCATGCTGAGAAAAAAATGGTCTCAATTTATTTGGTTGTTCTATTCATATCATTAGTTACTACAGGTTTTCTGAAGCATTAAATATGAATTTGCATTAGTTCCTTGGAAAGTTTGGAGATTATGAAATTTTGAAGACAGTAAAAGTGTGGGCAAGAGGAGAAAAATACTCCACAAACCTGGTATCAACCTAGCCATTAGTAGACATTCTTTTTTTTTTTTATTCGTTAAACATGGTCTTACAATTAGGAGGGATTCATCATCAAACAATCAAGAACAAAAGTATAATGACAGAACAAGCCAAGACTGGTGCCATTCCATGTTTTCCCCCCTTGGGTTCCCCATGGTTCCATGTTTCCCCCTGCTTAAACCACAAGTTAATTGGACTTCTCATGGAAGTAGGAATTTCCCCTCTGATTAGATTCGCCCATACTAACTCCCTCTGAACTCCTTGACATCCTTCCTTTTCCCTTTCCCCCTCCCTGCCCCCCTCCCTGCATACCCCAGCAACCTAGGCAAGGTTCCCCATGATCGTGTAAAAATTCATACACAATGAGGTAATTTTTAGGTTAGCCATCTATCACACTGTTTCTGCTTGTATTCTAGCTTCCACAAATGAGAGAAAACATTTGGCCCTTGAGTCTCTGAGATTGGGATGCTTCACTTAGAATAATTTTTTCCATCTTCATCCATTTGGCTGCAAATGCCATAATATTGCTTTCTCTGATAGCTGAGTAGTATTCCATTGTATATATGTACCAAAGTTTTTGAATCCACTCATCAAATGAGGGCCATCTGGGTTGGTTCCATAATTTAGCTATAGTAAATTGACCTGCTACAAACATTGAAGAAGATGTATCTCGATAATATGCCGATACTAGCTCTTTTGTGAAGATACCCAGGAATGGAATAGCTGGGTCAAAAGGCGGTTCCAGCCCTAATTTTTTGAGGAGTCTCCACACTGCTTTACAGAGTGGCTGTACCAGTTTGCAGTCCCACCAGCAATGTGACAGTGTTCCTCTTTTCCCACAGCCCCTCCAGCATCTGTCATTGCTACAGCACATGTCACAAGTTACAAATCAAATGGCAAAATACACTCTGAATTTGGCAAAAATTCCAAATCATCGAATATTTTAAAGATTACAATTTTATTATGTTCAAATATATTTATTCATTCATTCTTCAAATATTCAGAAAACTCTCTTGATGTAGCCTAATCTCATACAGTCTAAATTAATGGTTACTTTATATATTCCTCAAAAGGTTATAGTTTAAAATGCAGTTTTCACTTTTTTTCTTTTAAAGAGAGAAGGACAGTGTGTGTGTGTGTGTTTGTGTGTGTGTGAGAGAGAGAGGGAGAGAGAGAGAGAGAATCAATTTTTATTGAGTTTCTCACATGGCCTTTGTTGCTCCAACTTGTGTACGTGGTGTTGGGGTTTGAACCTGTGTGCTTGCGCATGCCGGGCAAGTGCCATAACCACCAAGCCACTGCTCCAGTACCCAGTTTTCACTTTTTAAAAACATATAACTTTAAGAATGGAAAGGAACTCCAAAGATTTCAATAGAACTTCTTATATTCAAAGAAAATCTAAATTAACTGTGCCCCAAAACTTCCAGAAATTCTTCCAAAACACAGAAAGCGGGAAAAATTTTCATCACCTCCCTTGGGAACTCATTTTAATGCTTAGCAGCACATTGATCAGGAATATTCTCAAAGTTCCAGTTTCACCATTGTTTAGATATGTTCAGTAAGCTAATAAATGCTTTTTGGAAGAACAGTACGATTGGTACTAATGAGCAGATTTCCATGAGCTGAAACTTGACCTTTCAAAAGACGAATCTAGAAACCCTTGTTCTAGCAGAAGTCCACAAATTCTATTTCTCTTCATATATAAATATAGGACTTCTCACCAGCTGTGATTATGTAGCAAAGTTTTGTACTATTCTCGCCTTCATCTATTTCTGCCAGTTTGAGTTGAAAGGGTCATCCTATCTGCTGAGCCATGCAAAGTTCATGTCTTTGGAGCTAAATTATAACCCAAATTATCTTATCTAAGGTGAAGTGAAATGAAATGAACTAGATAGCTGAATCTCGTCTGAAGACCAAGAAAAAGACCATGCTTCTATCCAAGGTAATCAGAAAAGCTAATGAAATTCGCAAATGTTAGACCCTTATTGCCTGGAAGGACCAAGCAAATGTTCCATACCAAAACATTATGAAGCTTTGCAAATCCAAGTGGAGTCAACATTGCTGGCCTTTGTATGGGCATCTTTCAGAAACCACAAAGATCAAGATTGAAATGAGTGCTCTGACGTTTTATGGTCTTTATTGGCCGGATCAAAGCTTGGTTTTGATCAAATACTGAAATGTCATTCTTAGCCTCCCTGCCCATTTTCACTCCCAATATGAAGAAATGAACACCATAGTTCGCGGCTAACGACACAAAAGGCAATCCCATAGGCCAATAACCTTTTGCTTAAACCAATGACTTCCCCCCAGAACAAAGAGCAGCAAATCACAACAGCTAATTGCTGTTACACTCAAAAAGATTTCATTGTAAAATGCAATATTATTGTTGTAGTCCTTGGAGTGCACCACAACGTGCAAGTAATAGATCCTGAAGAACTGGTAGGGAAGAAAACAAGTAAGGATGATGCCGATAAAAAATAGGTTCTTCAGTTGAGCCCAGAACTCCTGGTGGGACAAAAAGGAGTGGCGTAGTTTCCGCACCATGGAAATAATGATGAAGACCTGAAAGACTAAGAGAATCAGCGCGATGGCTATGACAATGACAACTATCATGTAGTTGATAACTTGTACATACTCAAGAGCAAGTTCCTTATGGAATTTAAAACAGTCTTGTTCATTGTACTCCTCATTGTTTCCATACTGAGAAACAACCAGGGGTACCATAATGACAACCACCAAAAGCCACAGGCCCATACTGGCAGCAACCGCATGCAGTTTTCTGTAGAATTCCACTTTGTCCTTGCGCTTGAAGAAGATGAGGTACCTGATAACCAGGATCACCATGTAGAAGAGGAAGGTGAGGTACATGTGGATGTGCAGCATGGCACTCACAAATTTGCAGAAGGGCAACCCAAACATCCAGCTCTCCTTGATGAGGTAGGCCAGGCGGAAGGGCACCGTCACCAGAAAAACACTGTGGACCACCACCAGGTTAACGACTGCTGTGGTGGTCACCGATCGGGTGTTCATTTTCACCAGCAAGAACAGAATGGAGATGACACCTGCCAGTCCTCCAAAGAGTACTACAAAGTAGAGCCTGATTAGATGGGGAGTCAGTACAGGATCACAAGAGGAATTCCTGGAGATATTGTGGCCAGCCATTCTTCATACATTGCCTGGAAGAGAAAAAGCACAGTATACCTGACAAACCTCAAGAGCTTCATTCAAGTGCCTGCATTCAATCTGGCTTTGCAACTTACCTATTTATGTAACATAAGCTTTATGTGATTAAGAATGAATATTTTTAATATGCCCATTTCTGTACCTTAAACCTAAAACATAGCAAGTCATTGTATCAGTCCATTTTCTGTTGATATTAATGAATTACCACAAATTAAGTGACTATATAAAGAAATGAGGTTTATTTTGGCTCAGTGTTCTGAAAATCCAAGGTTAAGGTGTTAAAATTGGCGATGGCCTTCTTGCTTGCAGAGTTGCAGGGTGTCACTGAGCAACTGGTATGTGCATCTGTGTCTCTCCTAGTCTCATTCACTCTTTTTATAAAGCCACTAAGATTTAGTGATAGGGATTCCACCCTGAGGACCTTATCTAATCCTAATCCCCTTCCAAAATGCTACCTCGAAACCCCACAGTTGGATTAAGTTTCCACCGTCTTAATAACTCACAATGGGGATTAAATTTTAACATACGCAACCCTGGGGAAAGCCCACTAACCTTATCTAAACCACAACAGTCGTCAATTCTTAATCTTTAATAGGAATACAAATCTCATCTTAATCTTTTGAGATCTATCAGAAAAAAAGAAATACACACACACCCACAGACAAAGTACTTTTCATAAATCTTCAGGAGGATTACACACCATACAGGATTGATGCATGAATGCTAATATGGTTAATAACCACTGGGAAATATTTTTAGGCATGATAGTTTTTAAACATGATTCCACTTCTCTAAATCTTTCCATCAGGGAGCCCCAGATTCAAATTAAATTGTGCACTCAGTACCTGACCTTTGTAACACATTTGCAATTATTCATTTCTTGAGGGTCTCTTCATACAATGGAGATAGATTGAAAGATGAGTGGATAGAAGAAGTGATGCAACATATTTTTAAGCATGATTCTAGCTCTCTAAATCCTTCTAACACTTTAGTAAATGACCCAAGAATATTCATAGTTGATTCATTTGGGATGCTGATTAATTTGAGAAAAAACCTCAGCTAGTTTCAGGCAGCAATAAGCAATAGGAAGGTTTATCTGATTTTTTCATTATAATTATAATTTCATATAACTAACAGTGAGGCTGTACAGTTACATCTAACAGAGCCACTAACAGAAATTTGCATGTCTTCCAATTCCCCTCTGCCCTGTCTTTAACTGCCCTGCAAATTCATGAGACAGCAACTGTTGTTCCTCTTTTGGACTCCTGAAAGATCCTTTCCTCAAATTATTCAATCCCTCATATTCCATATTCAAATTAATTAGTTTTTATTAAAGATTTAGAAGTCTTTCAATTTCACTAAACAAGTCATGTCACATTTCCTATTTAAATTCCTGCGGTGGCTCTTCATTTAAG
Organism: Aplodontia rufa; assembly: GCA_004027875.1. Taxonomy (NCBI): domain Eukaryota; kingdom Metazoa; phylum Chordata; class Mammalia; order Rodentia; family Aplodontiidae; genus Aplodontia; species Aplodontia rufa. The sequence goes on along the minus strand of PVKS010009025.1, from coordinate 4,805 downwards.
ATTAAAGATCAATATTGCCATGTGTCTAGAATGTACACGGTTACAATGATAAAATCAGATCTTTTGAGACCAGAGTCAAGAAACAATCGAGATGAAATTGGCAGAATTTGATGGACCAGACAAGTGGACCTGAGGGGAAGAGAAGAATCTTGATCATGCCCAGATTTCTGACTTGAACAATTATGTTGCTAGAGGTCTGTTTACTAACACCAGGAAGATTCAAATAGATGCAAATTGAATTGTTCACTCAGTACTTGATCTTTGTAACCCATTCACAATTATTCACTTCATGCAATGGAGCAACAAAAAGGAATCTACTTTTGATTTGTATAGCACTGATGAATCACAAAAACATACTAAATCATATATATCTCATTAAATTGACCGTGCCCTAAAGGTGCAAAAAAAATTTGTCCTTGATGTGTTTTATGGTTAGATATGAGGTGTCCACCAAAAGTTCATGTGTGAGACAACACAATAACATTCAGAGGAGAAGTGATCAGTCATGAGAACTTTAACCTGATCAGTACATTAATCCACTGATAAGGATTAATGGTATGATAACTGTAGGCAGGTAGGATATGGCTGGAGGAGCAGGGTGAATAGGGGTGTGCTTATGGGGTATATATATGGTCCCTGGTGAGCTGAGCTTAGTCTCTCTCAGTTTCCTGACTGTTATATCCTGAGATGCTTTCATCCATCACGTCCTTCTATCATGATGCTTTGCCTCATCTGGGACCTAGATCAGTGGGGTCAGCCATCTATGTACTGAGACCTCTGAGTGCCAAACTTTTCCTCATCTAAAATTGTTTTTGTAAAGTATTTTAGCTATAATGGTGAAAAGGCTAATTAAAACAATGCATAAAGAAATACTACTCTATAAAGCATGTATATATATACATATAAGTATGTACATATGTATGCACATGGGCATGTATATGTATGTGTATACACACACACAAACACACAGTATATAGCCACACAGATATATCTGTGGTATTAAAATTTCAGAATGAAAGAGAGACAATTAGGGGGCAAACTAAAAATGCTTTCCAAAGGGTTAATGATTTCTAACGAACTGAGAAACCCTGTGCTCAATAAAAGATGCCAGGCACAAAGAGTACATACTATTTGACTTCTTTTTCTAGAAAAGGCATAGCTGTTGTGAGAGAAAGCAAATCAATGTAGGCCCTGGCCAGGTTATGGGGAAAGGGATTGGCTTTCAGGGTGTAGGATTCCATAGGGTTGTGGAAATGTTTTATGTTGTTTTGGTTACTACTGTAGTTACTTGTCAAAGCTCACTAAATTAAACACATGAAATTGAAGATTTTTTTTGCATATACTTATAGTTAAATAATTTTTTTAAAAAAATAATACTAACCTAACTCCAGGAAGCCTCTATTTTTGTGAGTATGGAATAGAACTTCAAAGAATTGTGACTGGGTGGTTACTTAAGTCTCTGAGAGGAGTTGCTTGGACTTGTTCTACGTAACGTGTTGTTTCTACTTGCCTCTTAGTCTTTTCTGTGGTAAGTAGTTCATCAAGTAAGAATTATGCTGCATTCAGCTCTGAGTCAGAAACAGCCATGCTGCCATAACTTCTGCTCACCATTTCCTTTGGCTATCAGCCTAGTCAGACTTCCTTCTGAAACAGGAAAATAGAATCAATAGCATGACTTAGGTCCTATTTCTTTATTATAAACTGCCGAGATTTCCCTCTTTGAGATATCAGAAACACATGTTAAACAATTTGTGTGCCAGGACTATACTACATTGCCTTATTTAATTGAACCCTTACACTATATCTGTGAGTTGTGTAATGTATTATTATACTGAAATCTAGAAAATGAAACTGAATTCTAGGCAGGATGCCATTCAACCAATAAATCCAGAGTCTTTCTGCATGTCTGCCTGCCTGCCTGTCTGTTGGTCTGTCTGTCTCTCTCGCTCTCATACTCACACACACACACACACACACAAACACACACACACACATGTACACGATACACACATCCCAAAACTTTATTGTATGTCATGGAGAATCACTGAGAATCTGTTAAGTCCAAGTTTCTAAATAAGAAATAACATAACATAACATAAGAAGGGAAGGCCATAAAGAAACTTGGTTCTACTCACACATCCATATGCCAGTATATCTCCAGAGCAGCTCTTCCTGCTTTCTGGATTCCTTACTTTCCTATCCCCTTAATTCGGTTTTCAGCAGATCCCATAGGTTAGCTCACTCAATGTCCATTTTAACTATCTCTTGTCTGCTTTAATTTTTTGAGAGAGAGAGAGAGAGAGATAAAGAGAGAATCAATTTTATTTACTTTTTCATCTGGATTTTGTTACTCCAATGTGTATGTGGTGCTGGGGTTTGAACCTGGGTCCTCACACATGCCAGGCAAGCAAGATTCTGCTGAGCCACCACTCCAGCCCTCCTGTCTGCTTGTGTTATAGATGTTTTTGCAACATTAGTGCTTGCATATTCACTAGTTTCTGCTGATCTGTTGTTATTTAGCTGCCTTGGGGGCAGAGTGATTCGATCATTTGTTAAGATAGTTATGAAATTGTCTGGTTACTGAGGAATAGCTGTGGTATAATTCTGGTACTCAGTACTACTATATATCCTGGATTTCAAATATTAAAATGATATATTAAATGAAAATTCAATCAGAAATTATAACAAATGTAAATGGAGTAAATTGTCCAATTAAAATACAAAGGATGGGACCCAATCAGTGCCACAACCTCTCACACTGGTCCAGGACTCTGGTCCAGGGCTGGCAGGCATAAAGTACAGCTCTGAGGAGGACTCTCACATGGAGCCACACCACCTACACACCCATGGACCGAGGACACTAGTTCTGGAGCAGACAGGCACCCAGGACAGCCCCCAAGGAGGACCCCTGCCTGGAGCCACCACTCCATCTTACCTGCAGGCCCAGAAGTCTTGTCCTGGGCTGGAAGGCACCCAGGACACTCCTGAGGAGTACCCTTGCCTAGAGATGCACTGCCCACCACCTCCATGGTCCCAGGACTTCAGTACCAGGTTATCATGTGCCCAGAACATCCTGAGGACCTCCACCCAGAGCTGTCCAGCAGCAGGACATACTCTACAGGTCCAGATATATTCAATCTGCCCCTGCCACCAAGGATTTCAGGTCTCATTGTGGCAAGCAGGTAGGCCCATTCTGCTCTGCCCTGCACCGTCGAGACCCTAGAGCACAGAAATGCATACATGCCATTGTGCACAAATATCCAGCAGGCTGCCCTACATCTCCAACAGATTACAGATCCATGTCCTGGAGCACAGACAAAAAAAGATGCAGTAAAATGAAGCTCCAGGTAGAAGAAACTTTCTGGAAGAAGTTGATCTTCAGAGGGTGTCTGATACAACCCTTTGACCTGAAAGGAAGTAGCACCTAAGAACTGCCTTGAGTGAGCACAGAGAACCACAATTTGAAGATCCAGAAGAAGCTCCTCAAAAATAAGGAATTAAACAGAAAAGGTTCATATCAAGCATACAACTGCTGTACCATGGAGTCCACGGACAGGAAGTGGGATAAAAATCTAGAAAAAAATCTATTACTAAAAATAGCAATGAACTAAAAGAAAATTTAATGAATCCACTAAAGGAGAAAACTCAAGAGATGAAAAACTCTATTGTCAAAAAATAAACATACAGAAAAAGGATGCAATGGAGAGAAAATATTTATCAAAACAGGAATGATGGAAGAATTTAACAATAGACTAACTTCTATAGAAAACAGAATCTCAGCTCATGAACGAAGAACTGCCAACAGTGAGGATAGGCTGAGTAAGCTTGAGCACAGGGCTGACAAATAGAAAAAAGAAAGAAAAGAAAAAGAAAGAAAGAAAAAACTCAGAAAGCATAAGCAGAATTTTCAAAATGTCTGGATGAAATCAGAACAAACAATGTAAGAGAAACTTGCATATAAAAAGAAATCAAACATAAATGAATGGCATAAAGAACATTCTTAATTAAATTGTTAAAGAAAAAATTATTCCCATATTAAAAAGCAGTAAGATATAATCATACAGGAAGTTTATAGGACACCCAATAAGCCTAATGAAAATAGAAGCTCACCTAGATACATCATATTCAAAATACAACAAGGAAATCAAGGAAAATTATTAAAACATGCAAGAGAGAAATGCCAAATCACATTCAGAGGCAAACCAGTAAGGATCACCTCTGACTTTTCAACTCACACCCTAGAATCAAGAAGATCCTGGAAGGAGATATTTCATTCTCTGAATGACCACAACCTACAGCCAAGAATGCTATGCCCAGTAAAACTCAGCTTCATATTCAAAAGGGAAATAAGAATAGCTCACAATAAGATCAAACTTGTAGCATTCATGAACAGAAAACCAGCATTACAAAGAATACTCAGAGATAAACTCCAGATGGAAGAGCAATTACTCCTCAAAACCCACAATCGGAGGAAATTCAAAGTACACATTATCAGAAGATAACCAAGATATCACAAGACTCACTAATAAAAGATGATGACTATGAACCACAACCATTTAATATCCCAACACTGAATGTGAATGGACTCAATATACCAATAAAAAGACACAGATTAGCAGATTGATCAAAAACATAATCCAACAATGTGCTGCTTACAGGAAATGCATCTTACATTCAAAAACATCCACATATTGAGGATGAAAGGATGGAAGAAAATTTACCAGGCTTTTGGCTCAAAAGTGCAAGCAGGTGTTGCAATGCTTATATCCAACAAAGTGGATTTCAACCAAAATTTAAAGAAGGCC